>JAQIXX010000914.1:0-43758 GCA_034700605.1 Willowsia nigromaculata
ATTATCAGAGAGTATATACCTCTGCCCATACTGCCCTACGTCCTCTCCTTTTGTCATTAAAACGCTGTTAGATGTGCTGCGGCACTAGTGAGACGGAAGCAGAGCAGGTAATTGCCTATGAAACGAATACTGACAGTGAATTACCAGATTCAGAGCCCATTTCCTTCTATCCGTAATATAAAATGTGTGTGTACATGATGTGCTCACAATGTGATGATGAGAGTGAAGATACGAAGACGAAGTGAGGAGCCGTCAGGTTTGTTTGATAACATCTATCTCCTCTCCTCACATAAAAATGAACTGTCAGTTGGTGGTGATCTGTCATCATAAAGCACGCAAATACTTTGTTACATGTGCAGTGAGACATAAACATGCCTTCTACCAGTTCTACTGTCATAATTCGCGAGACGTCGACAGCAGCACAATGCATTACCCTAACACCACCGGCATCTGCAGTTCTGGCGAAATACGCTCTTTTAAATGCAGTGTTGTAGGTGGTGGGTGATTTAGTGTTGTAGTGTTAGTGTTTTTTATTATTCGCCAAAACGGCGCTTAGATTTGTTCGAAAGGGTTGGCGCAAGAAACCCAGCAGCAGCAGCAGTGGCGGGGACACGGGCTTCAGGAGACGATTGGACACGGTTGAACCTCATATGTCAAGAATATGGACGGTAGCTGATGATATCGACTACCAGTACAACATACCCGACTTACCGATAGAGTACCTTCGATATAGACAGAATGTACGTGCCATTACATCCTACCATTTCCTCTTTTTCTATTACACTAACAAAATTTGATTACCCAATCATTATTTAGATGGGTGTGCATTTCCGCCTGGTCTTAGATAACTAACACAAAGTGAGGAAGGGATTCAGGAAAAATCTGGTCACAATAAGTCGTAAAATTTTAAACTCCATACCAGAATAATAGTTATTTATGCATTTTACATACATTATTCAACGCACTGGCTTTAAGTTTTACCACATGAGTGTGTCGTGTGGTGGATCTCACAGGATGTTCGTTTACTTCGAGTACCCACTAAATAATTGTTACTGGCAAGTTGTAAACATATACACAATATATGTGTATCCTGTGGTAATACTACCGCGTACATTCTCTACTTGTTCGTTTCAAGTTTCACTCGTCACATGAGTGAGAGTAAACTGTCTTTGAAGAATGGTATTTGGGCTGTGAAAAAGTAAGATAAGATGAGCGACGTATTGTAACAGTATTTTTAATGCTCGTTTTACAGCTTATTTCATTAGTGTTTGGTCTCCCCACAGGGAAAACTACGTTTTTATATACTAGCAGGCTACAAAAATGGGAATTCCTGCCACGTCTTTTATTCTTCAAATCCAACATACTTCCGTTTTGCAGTTAGCGATGCATCCCACACATTTGTTCTTTTTATCTGTAGCTGTAAGTACACCCCTCGTCCCTTTTTAGCTGGAAACTAGGCACACAAACACGACCACTTTCACTGGCAATCTTGATCATTCAAAAGTTACAACGGAGAAGAAACTATGACTACCTACATCAAGTTTATAAGTTACATGGCACTTTCAAGACAAACGAGATGCCGTTTTGAAAAGCACAGTGTTAAAATGCTCTGAAGAATATGTCTGCATCGTGTACATACAATCTACGTTTTCTTAAACTATTCGTAAACAATACCTTGTTTTATATTGTTGAGATGGCCGAGTTGATAGCATGGTGTCGCGTGTGGTGAAAGGTGTATGCGTACTTGTAGCACTCCCGCTGTTCATAAAATTCATTACTTTTCCCATATACCATTCTCTGCTCTATTATATGAGCCCATGTGTATTATTTTTCTTGGTGAGAACTTAATATTGTCAGAAACAAAAGCTCCTCCAGGAAAGGAAAGATGTTAGTTTTATTTCCTTTAGAGGACTTTTTCCTCAGTGAAAGCAATGACGCTCAAGTATCTGACCGATTTTCTCGGCTATTACTCTTCCATTACCTCTTTTAGTGGTGAGCGTGTGTACAGAGAGTAGTGTAGAATCACTTGTACTACCACCAACGTTAATCCCACTAATTACACCGTGGAGACAACCTGCTTGAAGGAGAAGATTATTATTATTACTGCTACTACTTGGTGTGCAATGCCGAAAACTAAAGCAATCATTTGTGTTCTGCATGTTTTGTTTGCTGTGCAGAGCTTATTTGTTTGGCCTTGCTTTTGTACAGAACACTTGGAAATACAACATTTATGTAGTATCTTAACTTGGAGTTATTATCATAAAAAATTTACCGTTAGTTACATTGCCTTTTTATCCCTTCATTAGTGAATGGACCCTGAAAAAAGTAGGTTGTAATAAGGTCCTGCAGAAAAAACATCAGTCATACTTTTCTCACAGTTGTAGAGACAGCTCGTCAAAATTTTTCAATGGTGCTTTCCGGATATTTTCACATAAACGTTTAGAATCGTTCCATATCACCACAGTATTGCTTTTTTAAACATCCTGAACCATTGCGTTATAAATTCTTAAAATGTAACTATAAAAACAGGAGAAAATGCGGTTTTGATGCAGTTGCTAAATTCATTTATTTTTTCATTCGAGTACATTTGGCTTGAATGAAATTCCATTTCTACTTTAACTGCAAGTCATCCACCTCCCGTCTCATGTTCATTGAAAAGGTATAGGTGAAAGTTGGAGTTTCTCCAGTCACAAATTTGCATGAAAAATATGTGGAAAGCAAACAGTCTACATTTTTGCAATTCTCAAATATGCTTCGCTTCCATGCATTCCATATTACATAAATAACAACAACAATGCAGGACACTAGAAGAAAACTAATGAAAAGTAAAATTATACGAAGTTGGAACATGTAAAACATTTACATGAATAATGATAGTGAGTAGATGAATAAAATATTAAAGTTGTGTCCAGAAAATCAAGAATATGCAAATTTTGGGTTCAGATATATATTTCAAGAAAAGAAAGGTTGGAACATTATTGAAGTTTTAGGCTCAGCAATACTTTTATGACAATTTATTCATGTCTTAACAAATCGTTAAAATAAATAATAAAAGAAATACATCGCTTGCTTATAGAGAAAAGTTGTGCGCAATTTTGGCTGATGTTGTAGTCCTCCTAAGCGTTTCGCCCCCTTTTCCATACACACTGTTTCGTTTCCTGGAATAAGCGATGAGCATCTCTATCATGGATAGATAGAATGATATGATGAGATCAATGAACAACGAAGAAAAAGTTATGATTATTATGTGTCATGTTATAGCAGAATAATAAACTTTATGTGTAGTAATGCGTGTTCAAATGATGTTTAGTTATGCACATGTATTATTCATAAAGTTGATGTTCGCTAGAGACCCTTATTTTGTTTATATTGAGTTTCATAACGTACCCGTACGTACACCAGAAACTGAACATGTTACGACATTGCATGCTTATTCCAGCTTCTTTAATAGAAAATGTAATACCCGGTAATCACATCGATGTGGATCTGAAAAGTTTTTATTATTATTGCATTAGCATTACTTAAAAAGTGACAGCAAAATAACTTCAGAGGACAGACAGAGGACTGTAGTATCCAAACCTTTCGACTAGTCATGATTTTACGAACACACTTTTGGGTTTGGAATGTGCCCACATAATAACTTCATATTAGTTCTTTGTGTACAAGAAAGTAATGAGGTAATAGGGGAACTGATCGTTAATATACTTATAATTTGTTTGTGTAGCTTTCCTATACAGAGTGTTTATTTTTGTCTACTCTAATTTCCTGCCTTGTTAACCATCAACGGTGACAGAGTACGTTTGCCTACTTGTCATCTTAGCTCTAATCATCATCACCATCTATCACTTTTGTTCTCAGCAATAACATGAGAATTGGACAGGTGACGAGGAATCATTTTATATTTGAAGCTGACTTGTTTTTCGGGAGATGTGCCAAGACTTTCTATCATTAATAATGACCCATCTGTGATTAAGACGATTTTCGCTTTTCTTCATAGATTACTGTAATATTAGTTGTAGCGGAGACTTTGTTCCCATATTTTTCACCAGTTAGACACATCTTGCGAAACGACAAATGAAGCCAGTTGTTTTGTGTTTTTTAGCCAACTCCATCTTTTCAATAAGTTGAACGGATTTCCTACTATTCACTATAGAGTTTTCCCCTCCTTTCAGCGGTTTTACAATGTCGCAATAAAACAGTTTAGCATTCCACTTCCTTCTTATCTTTTTATGATCTTACAATATATGGGATGACAATACAGAGGAGTAACCGCAGCAGCGGAGAAGAAGAAAAAATGTCGGGAATGGCTCGCAAATTTTGTTTATATTACTAAACTACGGGGAAATAGTCTTTAAATAAAGCTATGCGTGTGTGTATATATATTATTGTGCTGCTGCGGGTTTCTCAGATTTTCTCCTTTTCTTCTATTTATACAGTTAGTTTTGCCATTATGGAAATTGCCATTTTATATGTACCACCACTGCGAATTCAGCACCATGTCAGTCAACATAAAAATGTTGAGTGGAGAAAAATACCCCAACCCGACAGCTGCACACTCATCGTTTCCCTTTGTCAACAAACTGAAAAGGAATGAGTAGTTGGAAGGATTGGAGTAACAGCAATCCTATCTCGTTCATCGTTTTACATATTATCTAGTGTATATGGATGAGTATCAAACAACAGGCTCGTTGTGATTTGTGAAGCTTGTTTCACTATCGACTATCAACAGAGAGGAAGAAAGATGAGGAAGACCAGTCACTTACAAAATGGATTTAGCTGAGAAAAAAGCCGGTTTGTGAGGATAGATTTACCATCGACAGGAATGGAAGCCTACTTTAGATATTGAAAGGAAAATTATTTCCACAGATCAAAATGATGAGATGGGAGATGGGCTTTTTTACCATTCAAAATGAGAAGAAAAACAAATTCTTCGTTTCTTTAGTTCATGACTTCCAGCTGTGCATCATGAAACCTGACCATTGGAAGAATTCTCGTTAAAGAAAACAAATCTGAGAAGAGTCTGTCTGTCCATCAGTTATAGATAGAAAAATGTATAGTTTTAAAATGTATGCGGTCTCATGTTTCATAAAAAAAGTAAAGAAATTCATTAATTTTCATATGAATATAAATGTTTGTATAAAAGGCTTCCTTATTATTAGAATTCTGGTTAAACAACCGCGGAGTTTGACTGAAGGGGTTTGTTTCTCATGCATAATGTTTATCTATAGATTAATGATCCTGATCGGGAAGCCAGTTCTTGATATTCTAATTTCAAGTGATACTTGTATGTGCAAAGATGTGATTGGGATCTAGTCAGTTATGACATACGTCATTTGTTTAATAAGCGCAGTACATATTATGGTAGTCACTATGCTGGTCAAGGAAGTAAGCTACACAGAACTGTAAATTAGTTCTACCAACTGTGTGGGAGTAGCACAGGGAAAACTGCTTTCCAAGCTCATTCATCACCTGGTTCTAGTCAGTTTAATGGACAGGAGATAACATAAAGTTGAAAGCTGTCTGTCGGAGGGATTGAACTTGAGCATCGTAAAGTGAGGAGAAGCATGGTTATGAGAAAACCAAATGAGAAGCTTGCAGATCATTATTAAAACACAAGTTTGCGGTTTGAACGCCAAGCTAAAATGTTCCCCTACACAATCACGATGACAGTAACGGAAGCTAATCATTAGTGTTAAGTTATTTCTGTAAGTTGATTCGTTTCACTGGTGATCATTTTTGTTTTTCTCCTCATTCAGTTTTTCCCTTCGTCTTCAAAAACTTTCTACAACTGACCAACAAGCGTGCTCAAGATTCCAACAAGTTATGTGCGTAGAGAGAACTTCTCGAAATTGTTTGATTCGTTTTTGTTTTCCTACTTCCCACACACGATATTACCCGTCGTGTATGGAGGTAGATTTACAAGCTCAATCAGTTGTACGACTTGGTCTTGAGTAAAAGGTTTCACAGATCGATATATAATGTGATGACTTGCATTCTTTTTTTTTACGTTGAAGGTAAAACATTATTCAGGAAGTATATCATCGAGGGAAAAGAAATCGGGCTTGGAATTTGTCTATTTTATCTTATGCTTGCTCATCGTAAAGCAAAATCTCACGATTGTACGCTGGTAGTACGAACAAAGGAATAAAATACGGCTCCAGTGTTGGGAGCATGAGCGCATATTTTTTAAAGATGAATTATGTCTGCCAGTGAACGTGTTAGTAGCCAAATGGGCATTTGTTTTGAGAAAGACAGATTTTGCCGTTATTCTCCCTCTGCAATTGTTTTAAAATCAAATGATAGTTTTATATTCAAATATTTATATTCAGTGTATCTTGAAAAATAGATAATTATCTGCTCATATTATGACGTGTTTATTGCTATAGTAAATGCTAGAATCTATTGCAATGTAAATATAGGGGTTTGCAAAAAAAATTGCTAGCATAAATTCATGTATTGATAAAAACCACCCACACGGTTAATATTATGTGTAGTAAGTACGACTATCTTATGTGCAAACTGATGCGTTAATGGTGCATGACGAAATGCTAGCCTAAAACGAATTTGTTTTTGTGCTGAATTCCGCATGGAATGGTTTTCCCTTTTTAATGAGTATCCCTCCAAATACTAAAGTGTACGTTTTGGTGCGTATGAATCCATATGCATACAAGTTTATGACATCGTGTTGGCATCCTCTTGTCTATACCCATGGTGTTTAGTCGTATGAAAGAGATAGATCGTCTCACTTGCAACTTTATACACAGAGGCTTTTGCTGCTGGTTTTTGCCGTTTGCAATTAATTTTCGGGTTTGAACGAGAAAATGAAACAAAATTAGCTAAAGCAAGAAGGGAAGAAATAGCTCCACTCACTACTTTTCCGTACAATTGGAACATAGACGCAGTCATCGGACCGGAAAAACTATTATGTCCACCATACTCTCAGTTCATTACTCTGTAATGTGATTTTTGCTCACTAGGATCCTATTCAAAATTTCATACTACATGGAATACAAGTCGCACACAGATAATTTTTACAACCATTTGAGAAATATGTTGCCTGAAAGCGAACATGGCGAAAGTAATGCATTTACTAAGGGTTTGAATGGAAGTGAAAGGAATAGTTACATATGCGCCATGCACAATATGTGCTATCTATGTCAGTGCTAATTTTCGTTACACATTGTTATCATGTCACAGCATTTGCTTTCCTCTGCCCTTGTTAGACTGCTACAAAACTTACTTTTTGTCGTATGCACTTATGACTTCCATTGAAGATATTCTATATTTTCAATCTACACAAAAAAAAACTTTCACAAGAATAGAATTGATGGAGACTCAAACTTGGAAAGGCTGTTGCAAATTTGTAATTGCTACCAGCATGATATCACAACAAACTGTTTCCTTTTATGTAAATAGAACTGAGGATTTATGTATATTTTCATGAAGCTGGAAGTTGTTGTCCTGTTTCAGATACGACTCCGCTGGAAACGTAAACATTATTGCAAATTTCGACTTTAACTGTTTATCTGCAATCTACAAATTGTTGACACAAAACTGCTTCCTTTTCTTTCCTCATTTTTCCATGACATTTGAAAGTAGTGATAATGCAAGTATAGGTATAGAGTTCATGGCCTAGCTTGGTGTTGTGACACTATAGAGTATTTTATGTAGGGGCATTGGAGGAGGAGATGAATGACATGACTTGACTTGTGAAGGATTCATGGCAAATGGAGAAAATCCAAAGAGAGGAAATAAGCTGTGCATAAGTACAAAATGTTTCTTCATTATAGCTTCAATGTGAATAAAACTGAAACAAAGCGGTGATATCCAGAATTGTAATGGCAGGTAGTAAACAGGAGAAAAAATAAAGTTATTTGTTTCTTCGTTTATTGCTAAAACTGTAGGTTTTTGATTAGTTCATATCCCAGTTGTAGGTGGAGTAGTTTGTTTTGCGTAAACAGAAAAAGCAGATTTTTACGTTAGCCTTGTCGTAGTTTATTATCGGCATGTAGGATTAACTAGTCCCACGGGTTTGACGTGCTCCTATTTCGTTGGTTCATGACAGGTCATGTGGACTTAAAGCTACTCACTCACAACGAGATTTTCATGGAAAGTATGTACTATTCTGTTGTTGTTAATAAATATGGCAAAATAATAATGCAAGCCGTATTATTATATGCGTTGGGATCTTTAAAAAATGTGCATTTGCTATTAAATTTTTTGTATCTTTGCATATTTATGTATTTCACAGCTTTATAACCATCTATCTGTTCAAAACAATGTGTTATTGGCATTAGATGCTTCAGAACCTTGAGACTTGTGCTTACTCTAAAGTGTGAGGACACTTCATTTTTAGACTTTTCTGTCAGCTTGTAATAGCTTCTATAATGATCTGAATCCTCCCAAAAATGTGAATATCTTGCATAATCAAAGGCTTAGTAACGAAAATTGATAATTTTACAAGTAGTTATATTTAGAAAAAATTTTGAAAGCGCTTCATCATTCTTTTTAAGCAAGGCACATTTTTTCAAGCGATGCATCGCGATGTGCTTACGATTAGTTAGTTATCAAGTACTCTCATTAAGTTTGCATGATTTGCTATCTGCTTCACGCCCTATTAAACCAAGTAACTGACATCCAGTCTCTCGTCTAATAGAGCGGAAACGATCGGTCGACATCTTCAATTAGTGCAGCTTGTACTGATTATAAGGAATCACGAAAAACTTGTTAACAAAAATTAACAGTCAGCAAGCCGTAGTGTACAAGTGGCACAAGTAATGTAGGGAGCATTTATGAGCTGTGATATTATCTTGAACGCTGCCTTGCATGTAAATTCAGTAATATAACATACTTCAATGGAAATCATGGAAGCGGCTTCATTAAGCAAAATCCCTTTCTGGTTATTTTTTAACGTATGAGTAATGTACGTGGTGCGATAACCAGGGACATTTTTATTTTAATGATTAGTTTGCAGCGAAATAAATTTGGTACGCATGGCAAGTATTCTACTTATAGTTAATAGTTAGTATTACAGACGGCGCACGAAAACAACTGTTATTGGTTGCAATTTTTTCTTCAGTCTTCACATGTTTTCGAGGACACCTTTCACCAAACACCACCACCACCATCATCATGTCCTTATCCTCATCCTCATCATCTTGACTGTCGGGATGTGTAATGTGATGATACGAAAACGGAAAATGATGATTATCAACGAAAATGATCGTCATTTTTTATGTGACCCAGATGATAATGATAGTGGTGTTGGTGTATGGTTTCCCTAGAAATGCGCTAGTTATATTCTACGTGCTCAGAGAGACCAGTATAGGAGACACGTCTGTACACCTCGAAGGAGTCGTTGGTCATATTGTGTGCATCAATGGTCATTGAGATGCCTCTGCACGTCCTTTCATCCAGCCTCCAACTTTCACCACTGTCATTATCAGCTGCAACTGTATATTTAGTAGAGCAAGACCATTATATGAGTCAGATAGTACGACTACATCTGGATATTGTGTTAGGTTTACCCTTTCATCATATAATACATATCAACTCGATATAAACCCATTATCATCCTACTATTAATTCTACTGCCAATAACTTACCAACCAATCGCTTTGCTCTGCTAAACAACAAGCTGTAATGTATACGATCGGCAAAGATAAAATACAGTGTTCATTTTATAATCGCTGAATCGCCGCAGCCTCAATTATGATAGTGGGATATTATGGAATCTCAAAGCCATGCTGAAAACGATAACCCACGCTGGAGAAATAAATAACTGTGCAGTCAATTTTTTTCTTTTTAAGAAAGCCTTGGTGAGAGTAATGACAGAATGTAAGCGTTTGTCGTTTGAAAATTGATGTAGTCACTCTAGCCATCTCTCATATGTCTTTTACATGGTCTATCATACGATTTGAATGGAAGAAAAATTAATTTGTGCAATCATTGTGAATAAATGAATGTAGATGTAAACGATCGATGAAAAGCCTGAGAACAACAAATAAAACTCAACATGGTCACATCGCCCCATTTATTTTTGCGAATTCAATTTATTTTATACTTATCTGTATTCAAACTCAAGTGTTCAATCGGAGGTATGTATAATCACTAGAGTTTCGTCTTGTAACTCATTTTTCCAAGTCACATTCTCTGACGTGCAATGTGTTAAAAGAGTGCGAGGAAGATCAATATGTATAATCGCGGCCTCTTCAGTTCCTCCTCTCCTGCATATAATAGTTTTTCCCCCATACTATGGTGGCAATAAATTCCCTGTTGCCGTTTTCACCACGGCCTTGTTTCCGTCATTTCATCATTTCTTCGCTTCCCATATCAGTGCAATTTCTCAAGGAGCACTCTACTGCTTCCTTAATTGATGCATCATCTTCCAAGGATCTAGAAAAAGCACGCACAACAAACAAATATGATGGGTTGTGTGTTTATACTTATGAGATAGTAAATATGATTGATTTGATACGAATTAAGTATTCAAGTGAGACTTGGTTGCATGTACAGTACAATCTTCGACCTCAAAAACTTTCCCTATGCACATTGTACTTTGTTGTATGTACTCAGCCAAATCCTATCACCAACACTATACCAAAACTTTATGATTACTTGTGCTTATGTATAAGACAAAAGGTTGAGTAGTCATAATAATTTGAAATCAAATTCCATGCTATATCCACTCATACGAGTACTTCACCATTACTTTCTCCTTGTCACTTCATGAATGGCTATTATACAGATATGTATCTCTATGACGGAGAGTACGTAGGTGAGATTACCTAATCTGCTTAGATTGCAAGAGCATGTGAACTTAGCATATTTACTTACGCATGCGGAACCAAGAGATATTCTTTGCAGCAGACACTTTATGTGATACAGTTTCATTGAGATATGATTCATTCCATTATATGAGCGGCGTCAACAATAATTTATTCATTACATGCCCAAAGAAGATCTCACTTCGAGTGGTTTTATTTATGCTAAGAGAAAGGGTTAGCTTTGGTCGTGTCAAGTATTTGTACAGTTGATGAGTTAATTCTTAATGCTATACATACACTCCATTTTCTAACTGGCTGAGTAGACTACTTTTTGAACCATTCATAATATACAAAATAAAATGAGCGTCCTCAGTCTCCTCTCATGCGCTAAAGCTTATGTTGAATGAGTAGAGTCTGTGAAATGCAGAGGATTTTAAATCCACTTTCTATGGGCTGATGAAGTACATGAATGGTTTTTCTGCCTTGGAGTTTTGAGAGGGAGCGAGAAGTAACATCCAGACACAATATAGACACACTTTTCCAAAATAATTCAGAATGACGGGTAGTGCTACGCAATAAAATATTTACCACACTCATCTTCTGCTTCAGAGCAGTGCAACATCTCATCTGTGCACCGCAAAGGTTTATTGGTCGACACATTCATCACTATTTAGTGGGAAATTTTGTTAAAATGATTATGTTGTCACACAACAGTCTTGTTACTCTCATTAAAAGTGGAATAAGGAATTTATGTGTGGAGAGAAGTAAAACTTTTTCATAGTTAAAACAGTAGGTTTTAGGGCGCGCTTCTTATCCCGACGTAAAAAAAATCTACTGACGATGAGTACATCCATGCCACCAAAATCAAATGTTTTCTTGGCTGAACTGGCTCATTAAAAAGATTTTGCTTAATATGGAATGAGTACAGATGAAAGTACAGTACTTTTAGAAAAAATATCGCGGCCTGGTCATATAAGCAAACTTTCATTATGACAATGTTTTGCTTCCAAGTTAATACTAGTCATAGGCTGATGTCGAAAGTAATACGATTGATGAATTGAAGCTTTGCCAATTGTGGTAGATGATGCGTACAGAAATGATATTTTGACAAGGAAAACCTCTTAATTCAGGAAAATCGTTTTATTTCGCTACTTCTGAACATTTGTGTAAAGAGGCTTGCTCAGTCTTCACATACCTGCTCCAATTTTTGCACAATTCTTTCTTTTTCTATCCTATCCGCTTCATGCCCGAAGCTACATCAGCAACTTTAACCGGTTATAGTTGCTGATGTGCCTCTCGCATAAAAATCACATCTTGATGCGATTATATTTTTCGTTGGCAAGCATAATATTCAGGTGAAGAGGTAAGCAGTATAATCTCTTGTCTAGCTCATCATTTTCTTAACAGGTGAGACGACAAGCCTTCATTTGTGCAGCGTTCCACTATATAATTAAATTTGTTGCGTGTATCTTGTCAGAGAATCTTTTTATTTAATTCATATGCAAAATATTCGTTCATTGTAGAGCGAAATTTAATCTAAAATCCTCCATTTTCTCATTTGGTGAGGTTGAGCATGAGGGAGAAAGCGAGGGAGAGAAAGTGGGAGAGAGAAAAGCCTATGAGCTATTTAATTTTTCTACTAGAAAATTACATTTCTTACTTCCGCCTGTTAAGTGCATTTTATGTACATATTTATGGTACATGAAGCATGAGACAGTTTTAATATGACAAATGGCAATGGTAACAACCAACGAGAAAAAAACAGACCCATGCACGTCCATGTAAACAGGGCAAGTCTGGAATAGTCACCGAGATTTTATGAAACAGACGTGTGATTTGTGTCTGCATTCATTCCTGAGAACGTTCACGTATAAAGTTAATAGAGAAAGAACCAATATAGAGAACTGCTAAACATACCGTTAAATCTACACACCCCCAACAAATTCAGAGCCTCCTTGGGATGATGGGATGGCAGGAACGGTATTAAATGACGAGCTGTGTGATGCTGAGATTGAGCCACTTGAGACTTCCTACTTAATAACCCTTACACATCAACATTATTTGAATACTACACGAGGCGCATCTTTGAGCATCCAAAAGAAAAGAAAAAAAATCCATGCCTGGCAGACAGTGAGGCAAGAGAAAGTAAAGTTAGGCGTTTGTTCATTTGTTAATATTATATACACAAACGCCTTGACATGACATGCCTCGTTGTTGCTCTTCTTCTCTTCTTCTTTTCCCCAAAACATTGCTAGTTTCCCTGTTATCATCCCATCATGACCATGATTATCATCAACATCAAGCAGGTTTTAACTGTGGTACAAGAGGGAGCAGACTTCATAGTCAATATAACTTGTTCTATCCATCATTATTATTACCCACCGCACATTCTCCAGTGGATTCTCTAGCACAGGTAGTGAAGATTACGCAAGCTGCATTTGTTTACTATACCGTGAGATGAGTCTTTTTCTTACCTTTTTTAGTGTGGAGGATAGCTCGAGCTATGTGAAGAGAGGTAGTGAAAACAGTCAGTTCCCTTATAAAATTTGCGTCGAGTCCCGGCTTGTTCTCTTGCTACTGCACATGTTGTCTCATTCTTTACGTGCTTCATATTTATATTATGTATATTCATGTAGCCATCCTTCCCACAATTTGAATACTTTATAATTCTCTGACCTCCCACAGAGAAGTTGGCTCATTATTTACACACTTAATCTTGTAGCAAACTATGAGAACAGTCTCACCCCACTCTCGTATACATAATACATGGAATATTTCTCTCATACTGGAGATTGTATTAGATACAACGTTTAGGATTTCAGTGAAAGCACTTTACTTCTTGTGGCTCTGTAGCTTCAATTTCTTCTTTTCCTTTCAACCTACGCCGAGATTTTCTTCAGAGAAGTCTTTGACCCAGTGGATTTTTTGGCTGTGTACTCGCAAAAATCTGAAAGTGAACATTTATTGATCTGCGGTCTAGTTCGTGTTATTTCAGCTTGATTGCGTTAATGTATGATTTACTTATCATTGGCTGATGCAAAAAGAAAGATAACAGGGTTTTCTTTTGCTGTAGTCTTTTTTCTGTGGAAGGGAAAGATTGAATAAAGAAATGTTTAGTGGAGTGGATTCCTGTCCTTTCATATTATAATATACCTTCACAGACCGACCGACAATGTCCTGCCGTAAAAATCTGGATAGCGAGAAAGCACGATTATTAATTACATGGAAACATTTGGCAGATTCATTGAGACAGCTGCGTACTTCTAGCTGGCATCTGTTCAAAACATCTTGTACTGAATGGATAAAACACGCATCATGCATGTCTTCAACTTTCGTTGGACTCGCCAATAAAACGAAAACATGGATACATCTTAAAGGCCATAGTGTTGTGGTCAATATTAAGCGGTGGAGCTGTGAATACAGATGTGTTGCAAATGTACTTTTTGTTGAATGCAGAGAATAACTGTTGTCATAAATAACAAAAATACACTTTTCACTTGAACTTCATTACAACACCAACCAGCGCCTAGGAAAAACATCGTGCTTTTTTCAAGCTTTTTTACCCATTATATCGTGCGCATAAATGGAAAATGTAATAATTCGTTGGATGGTCAAATTACAAAAGCTTCGTGGAGATCTTCACAACTCCATAAAAATGATTTAAGCGTCCAATGAGAAAGCCAGATATAAAGGGCAAAAGTAAACTGGTATCATCATAAATATAAATACCATTGATTAATAGCATGAGCATTTTGCTCTTTCAAAAAGAACATTTGTGCATTTATTTAGCATAAAAAATGAGCATACACTTGCATAAACATATATAAATGTTATAAATGTGTATACAACACTTACAAGTCAAGGGAAAAAGTTCACATTGAAGGGTCTCTTTCATAACCGAAAAGTTTTACTTTCTAAAAAATGCCGCATACTACAAATTACGTTTTAGAAGGTTCAAGGAAGTAAAATACGCTTCTGCTCCAAGTGAACTTGGGTCTGCATTGTCTCGAGAGAAAGCAAATCTGTCATATAGACATGGGAGGTGATACAAAGGATACATCAAAACAGAATTCAAGTAATTCCAAACTTTACTTTTCTGTCACAAGGCATGATCTTTCAGAAGTCAGAGTAAAAACAAACAAGATGGAATGAAAGAAGAAAGAGCATCTTTTTTGTCTTCTCGTTGTTTTCATCCGATTTCTCTTTTCCGCCTCTACTCTTCTTGTTTTGTGTGACTGTAGATTTCAAGCAGTGTACTTTCCTTTCATTTTTCCAATCGAAAATTTGTGACCAGTAACAAGAAAAAGTGGAATAATATTTACACACATTGTGAAACCATCAACTTTTCAAGTTGTCCACAGAACTCTGGGGTATTGCAAGAAACAAGTTACTATTTTTACAGACTTCCTAACGATGAGGCAAGAGAGAAAGTAGGAGAATATACACATAAACACACTCTTTGTATAGCATTTTGTTGATTCATTCTCTTTGATATATTTCATAATACTATCTAAGGAGCACACAACTGAGCCATAATTAATTCACTCCAACTCATTCCAAGAGACTTACAGCCTTCGAGTACTTGCAAGTTTTCTTAATATTGTTTATGTCCTCAGGAATGGGAGATGAAAACTTTCTGGGAAATACACAAGAAAAACATCTAGGAGTTGATTTTTGTTTCATTTATTACTATTCTCGTTGCAATGGTAAAATTATTTATAATAACTGCAAACGGGCAATCACAGTATTCTGCTTACAAAATAAAAGTCATTCAAGTGTGTTGCGGCCTGACAAAGTTTTACGATGACGAAACATCCCAATCTTATTAGAACTTATATAAACTAATCGTGTTTACTTACCTGTGTACCTACACGATTAGTTGTGATTTTAATCAAGATGACTTGCGAGTGTGAACCCACCTGAAGCCTAGCCTGGTGCCCATTTGTTACGACTCTAATTTTCACTTTAAAAGTGGAATCTGAACGAGTAAGGGATTCTATTTCGACTTGTTTTTATGCTTTGCAGAAAAGTGTTTGCAAAGCAACACTTTTTCCCGTAGAGAAATAAAATATGTTATACCATTTTTCTCCTACAAATAGTGTTGATGTTCATTCTCCATAGCATAACTGGTATATGTATTGATCAGTACACAAATGTGTATTTTTCATTTCCTTATCACCTTCATACTTTCACTTCCTTTTTATGATATCCAATTCTGATAATGAAATTCTGGTAGGTTCGACGTGAGGAGACAGGAGCACAGATTTCCGCATCTTCCCAAAATAGATGTCGAATTATTCTTTATCTCCGTACTTGTCTCCACACATTTTTTTATTAGGAAGGGAAGGTGAGCGTCTATTATTATAGATGAATGTGTTGAAGGAGAATGAAAATGTAGGAACATGCACGATTATTGCTTTTCCATTGCTCTGTATGCCTAGCAGGGAAGAGACGATGTTTTCACTGATCAGAGAAGGATCCCATGAACAAGGAAAAGGAAGGGAAATTTATGGGAGGCAGTCTCATTTCCGAATGCAAATTTACAGCGCAAAGAGATCATGATTATATTTGTGTCACACAAGTTGAAACCATAGCAATGCATAAAATATACTTATTTGCTTCCCTACCAAACATATTACATACATGTTTAGACTCGCGCGTCACGCATACAAGCATTGTCCTCTTTGAGCTGGTTTCGTTTAGCTCGATTGTGGAACAAGTAGCAAAAGTATTTCGACGGAGTATCCCTAGAAAAGGAACTTGAAAGTAACAAAGCAAAATTTGTGCCAAAAAAGTGGGTTGAATTGATGCGAGCAACAACGCCAACGCAGCTTTATTTTACATCTTGTGATTGGCATTCTGCTTGTGATTTCTAAGGAAGCACTTAATACCAATATCAATCGACAATGTGATGGCCCTTATTCAAATATTCAATTCAATTTGAGAAAAGAGATCAGATGAGAGGAACAACATTTGAATCGAAAGCCATCTTTTTTGCAGCATGGGTCCCCACACGGTCACATTTTAAAATTTTACACTGGTTGAATGTCTCTCTCTGGATGATAAATTTAAAACAGAAAATAAAGTTTACCCAATGACACTACTTTTTAAAAAATCCTGTGCAAATGTTGTATCTTTCAGCATTCTTAATGTCTTGTTTCTTTGTTGTATTTAGGTGGAGGAAGTGGAAGGAAAGTGCTCACCAAATGAGACGCCGCCAGATTTCGGAAATGAAAGGCTGGAGGGTGGTGGGGGTTATCAGGCAAGTGGAGGTGGAACGTCATCAGCATCCTCCACTGCTGCTGCTGCTGGAAGTTCAAGAGGAGCAGATGGCGCCGGAGCTGGGAGCTCGAAAGGGCAGGAAGGTCCGCGACGGGCTTCCAGTTCCAGTCATCAGAGTCAACAATCCGATGGCCAGAGCGAGCGACACAATAGTGACTCAACCAGTATTAGTAAAGCTCCGGCAACTTCGTCAGGCTCACCTAACGATAGTCCAGCTCGGTAAAGTGCAATTATTATTTTTATTACTACTATTATTACAAATTAATGATTTCAACGCAATACAATCGACCTTTTATTTGAATTAACTCATTACTTTAATTACTGGCAATGTCACATAATGATATTCTTCAGTGGCTATAAAAATTTCAGAATTTGCTACGAATAACAATAGTCGTCACTGTGTATAACAAAATAAAATGCTTAAAATATTGATTTATATTTATTTTATAATTCTGGAAGCGTTTAGCAATAATGCATTTTTTTGTTATCGACTTCATGTTAAATAATAAAATTCGTCTTAATATTACGCTTGTCTACGATTTGACTTGGAAACAGATTTGAAAACATTCCAGGCGTTTATAATAGCTGTTCAAATAATTTTCGATAAAGTCAACCTTTCGGAAAAGAGACACCCTACATACTTTGAAAATCAGAAGTACAATCACAAACAGCAGGACTCAGTATGCTTGGGATATACTACAAATATCGCAGCACTGAAACAATCTGGGATCTCCGAAGTCTTATTCCTATAACTACACAATAATATCCTCTTCTCCCCTTCCGTAGATGCAAATAAAAAAGTTTGACAATAGTTAAGTTTCCTTGTTTATAACTTGATAGTAGCAGAGAGCAAGATGATGAAACCCATGATAGCATGTCTGTGCAGGACAAGTTTTTAATTACTTGCTCGTATTCACATAGTCACATAGTAAACCCCTCTTTAAGTTCCAATTTATATGCTGACATAGAGCAAAATAAATATGCACAAGAGTCATAAAAAATAAATTTATTCGTAGAGGGAGAACATTGTAAGAACATACATACTTGCTCGTCTCGCAAGGGTTTTTCATTTTTGTGCAGATTTTGTAGGCAAAGAGAAACTGCTTTCTGATTTTGTTTCCATTCCTTGTTACGTCTAATAAAACAACAATTTGGAAACATTTAACACAATGAAATGTATGCAATTGTGAAAGTCTAAATAGACTCCTTGGAGTGTTTTCGAATTCTGTTTCTTAAAGAACTTGAGGATTTTTTCTCCTCATGTTCGGTCTGTTGTACAGTAGTGTGGTGTGTTACCGTATAAAAGAGCAAATTCATATGAGTGTGATTGATTGTTAATGAAAGAAGAGAATATCTAAATTTAATGCAAATGGCGACGCTCCACATTTCGTTTTTGAATTGGCTCATCATTTTACTCATCACGATTGACTAGTTACATTCGACGAACAAATGTTGACAAGAGACTTGAAGATGTATACTACTATCCATTTTTTAAGTATATGCGCGTCGCCAATTAAGGATTTCCCATCCTGCCCATGTTAAAATTAACATGGACAGACTATGAAACCGATTATTGGTGATGTGAATATTCTAAAAAAACGGACTCTAGATCCACGCGATGATGATAGCATTACAATTTACAATAGATGAAAATGTTTTTTAAACATATGTAGTTAATTTCTAGTTTTGACTTTTTAAAAACAACGCGAACGAGTTACGTATTATATTTTTCGTTTTAACAGAGCCTAATTGTTTGTTTTCTGTTCAATGTTCGGTCTATGAGACAGCTAGTTTCGAATGTTACATTTGCATTAGAAGTTACAGCGTCTTTCTTTAGTGTAAATGTTTACTATATGCATTAAAGAATTGTTAACAGGTTCTACAGTTTTTACAGAAATATAGCTTTTTCATATGTGGAAGTACTGCATGATGTCGTTCTAGTAATTATTCTAACAAATTTCAGTAGTTTTTGTTGCAGATTATCGTTGTATGTAAATTCTAATAAAGTTTAGCGTTTACGAAATGGGTTTTAAAATAGCTTGTGTATTTCATGTACTAATGTTAAAAGGTAAATCTTATCTTGAATATGAATTTAGTGAATTGTGTCACCAACTGTTTTTGCCAGTCAATCAACGGCAATTTTTTTACGGAATCACAAAAGTGTAGTAAAAATAAATATTTTAGGATAACAGGGTAACATTCATCTCCTCGAGCAATTCGTGTTGACATAGCGGGAACAACGTTGATGTGGACCCATATGCCAAGGACAACATTTCGTGTAGCAAAAAAGAATCATACCGTTGGCGATGCTTATTTGTTCCAAAACTACTTAAATTTGAGTTGAGTAAATTTGGTAATACGCTTCGAGAAAAATTGTTGCAGTGGCTTAACCCCTAATGGTTTATCCAGTAGTAGGAATAAAAATCACTGTTCTCCAATGAGGGTAGCTATTTGTCTTAAGTCTTGATGTATCCATCTCAAGTAAGATTAAAATACTCATTCTGTAGCAATGAATTTTGCACATGAATGGGCAAATATGCGTGCTGATGCGCGTTGCAGTACTACTTGAGTTGGATTTTCGTACATGGAGAAGTCCTATGCTCAAGTGGACAGACACTCATAAAATGGAAGAGAAAAAAGAGCCACTGTTTATTGAGGCATGTGGCTGAACAGTGTCAGAGAATCACGCGTCAGAGCAAATCATTGCTTCCTTTGTCAAAGAAACGTAACTTCCGCAAGTCTATTTGTTTTTCATTTTGTTAGTTCTCATGTCCATACACACTGTAAACATTATATTACCTATAATTTGTTCCGTCTTTGAGAATTATAGTCAACTTTGGGCACTAATGCAGGTACACATATGTACCTTTGATGAAGTTAAACTTATATTTCATTAAAGATCGAATTCTACCCTCTTCTTCTTTCCGTCTTTTGTTATTCTATCTTATCGTTTCAAAATATACGAACAATTCATTTCATATGGTTTCTATTAAGACTTCTTTCAACTGGAAAATACGATTTGTGTGTAAGCGAGCTACAATGGAGCTTGGAAGAATTGTTCATCAAAATATCCAAGTTTCATTATTATTGCTCCAGAGTAGCAGGTCTTTTGAACTTATATTTCAAAGTTGACCATTAAGCAGTCTATCGTGTTGCAGACTTATTTCACAGTAAATCAAAGGAGAATGACTGCGCCATTCATGACTTGTTCTAGATAGAAACTTCCTTATGAAAGGGAAAGTTTGTTTTTATATACGACATACAAGCATGCTCATTATGTGCTGAAATTGTTTATTTGTTTGCGAATTTTATTAAATTTTGGTCCTGCGTGCATACCAATATAATCTTGCATTCATCAAGAAAACTTTTTTCTACCAAAGCCAAAACTAGATTCTTTGGAATTTTAATGTAAGATTGTAACTGGGAAGCTCATGAGCTATAAATTCAAATTACAAGAACTGATTTTGCTGAAAATCCATACCATGTAATGCAAGCTTCTACATGATAATAACCAGTAAAAATAGTAAATAATTATGAATATAGCCAAACACCAAGCATTGTAATATGTACGTCTACTACTACCAATTCAAACAAGCATGAATTTTGACTGCAGCACTTCAAAGTAGAAGTTGTAGAATGCAGTCGAATCAAAGTTTTAGGCCTTCATATCTGTGAAATTGCATCAATTTGTAAAAAAGCATGCTTGACGATCCCTATTTCGCTGATAAAAATAGGTGCTGGAGAACGCACCTATGGAATGTTCAACCCAACTATTCGAAAAGTACTGCATATTTTCTTTCGAATGCCAGAGGTTACAAACAACTGGTTAAGTTGATCTGCATAAAACAATTTCAACTACATGTATGCAATATAAAATGTAAGAATAGATAACAATACCGCGATTGCAGGCTTTATTAAAACATTAACTCAAATGTCATGACTTTTAACACGTACATAGATTTTTACTTTGTGTCATTTGTGCGGATTAAACGTTAGTGCTGCCGTGTGCAGAACGCAGAACTTCCTTACTCCTCTAGCATACTTGGAAACATTGTTAGTTGGTAAATTGAATGAAAACCTGTAGGCCTACCTAGTACGCAAACGACCAGCAGATTTTGGATGGTTGAGAAACTAACACCGTTTAGACACTCGTTGGAATAATGTATGCCTACTTTGTGGTTAGGAGAATGCATTCTATTTATTTCGTTTATTCGTTAAGTTCTATTTTCTCCTGTAAGTAAACATCAGCCTGCAATTTAATAGTTGTGGTTTGAATTCAAATAGACGCAAGCCTAAATAAATTTTACATTGGCGAATGATATTGTACAAATTTGTTTGTAAAAATGTATCTTGTGCACCTCAGCTCACTAAAATTCAACATGTATGTTCATAGTTAAAGTAAAAACATCTTTTTAGGTGTGCATCCAGCTATTTTGTAGAGAAACGTGGTTAACCACAGAAAGTCAAGTGAAGGAGGATCACGTTTCAGTCTGTTTATAATAAGTATGTGCATTATTGAAGCTTTTGTAGTAACTAAAAAGAATGCGTGTATAGGTTCTACGGCAATATTAAAACTGAGGTAGTAGTCGTGTTGAAAATAGACTGCCTCCCACCACACCATATGTATGCACATACAACTTACTTGGGCAATGAAATAAAACGAGTGAAAACGTAAACGACTTGTACGTTTTAAACAAAGAGGAGAAAGTATTACGAGGAAATATAAAATAGAAAGTGATGACATGGTGGTGGTTGCAGTGGTGGCGGCATTAGTGGTGGTACGTATCTCCAGTTTCCATAAAATAGTAGGCAAGTAAAAGTAACTACATATATATTTGTGCATGTGTACAAAACAGTGGCGAATTCTTGAAACCTTGTGTGTTCCTTGTTCCACAATCCACACACATTTTGCCATCAACTACATATATGCTCGTTTTATGATGACTATTACTAGTGCCACCAGCACCACTTCTCCCACTATGTGTGTACATACACACTTTTTATATGCAGTAAAATGTTCATCTTCATGCACTAGAGAAAGAGGAAGAAAAGAGCATGAGAAAACACGGATGCTTTCAGTATTGCATTACAAAAGTAAATAAAACTCGAGGGGTTCAGCAAAAAGGCACCGGGTATTTGCAAAAGAGTAGCAACTGTAAATCGGAGAGGCAGCTTCCACATTGAGCGTTTCTCCCTTTTCTTTTTTGAAAGTATTTCAAATAATCTTCTTTTACTTGTCAGTATTAAAATTCGAAGGCTTTCTTCTTTTCCTTTTTGGTACAATAATGTAAAAATATAATTCAGATTGGACTCGGTTGTTTTTTTTTTCGAGAGCACAAATACTCTGCTTTATTTTCGCTATACAATTCCTAAAAACAAAATGACTTTCAATTCGTCTTATATTTTTTTGGTAACACACGAAACGCTTGAGTTCATACCACCACAATGGAGATGCATTAGACAGAGTAGTTGCTTAAGAGATGTCACTACCCAAGTACAACATTATGTATCACACAATGTCACTGGGTTTTAGTGGAGCATTAGTGAAATAGAGATATGCTTATATACGTCTTGTCATGTTTAAGATGTAACATATGAAACGTCAAAGACTATCATGTCATGTCTTTTCGTGATTACTATTTGTTGAGGGCTTTTGTTGACTAAAGTCTATTGACAATCGGAAATGGGAAGTAAATATGCAGCTCATACCCACATGCATAGAGTAAGCGCATAATACGTTGTGGTGATATTTTTATGTGTTCTATTTTTACCTATTTTGATAAATAGTCAAATTTTTTGGTGTCTTTGTTATTAAACTCCAGCCAACGACTATATATTAGGCTTTGAAATATGGTTTTGTCTGTAATAAACATTTATAGTTGTTTAGAACTAAGGAATTTTTGTTGGAAAAGCTGTCTCTGCTAATTGGAATTATGGCAATGGCCGAGAAATTGCAATAATTGCATGTAAAAGGGGGAAAGTAGGAGTGCGACAAAGACACATTATGAATGTATGCATGTGTATATAACACCATCATTTCGGTACAATAAATTGCAGGGGTGCTCATTATCTTCAATGTTGACATAATAGAAGCGGCAGGTATCAAGCATGTTGTAATTGCTCAACAACTGAACGCCTGAATGGTCACAGGAAAGGACGCGAGTGTTAGGTGAAGCTATTATACCGAAAAGGAAGACTGCCTAATACATGTTGGAACCACGCAACTATTGTAGTATAATGATAGGAAATAATGGTTGTAGCCGTTTTTATCTGCTTTAATTGACTTCTAGTGGGAACAAATTAGGCGTTACGAGGGGAACGTGACAAAATGAAACATAAACAATACGGAATACAATAGGAAATGACTCGGTAATGTCACATTTCTCCCATTTGTTCCCATTTATACAGTTAAATACATAGATATATGAGAGCTCACAAAAAATAACGTTGTCAGTTTCAAAGCTCGTGTTCCTACACTACTGATACATTATTACTGCTAGTTCCACAAGAATGCAAAGCGAGCCAGCAAGAAACCTCACATATTTTTACCACCAGCGACGCCGACACACTTTCTTTTGGACATGCATCGTTTGTCGTGAAAGGAGGGATAATGCGCAATACTAGTTACCACTTCATCTTACTGTCGCCATCCTCATGCTCCTTGGGGCTTGCTACTTTCCTGTTTTTTTCTTTTTCCCCCTTTTTGTAGACGAACATAAATACAACCAACTTTGTGAAAAAGCGCATTTGTATTGCAATATACAATGGATTTACACTCTGTTCTTGTAGATTATTCCTCCTTGCCTACCAATTTCTTTTTGTCAGCCACTATAATTTGTCATGCGTACGACTTCCAAATATGATATGAGCAAGGAGAATGTTAGTAAACATCCAATAACTCAGCAGCATGCTCCATATACATGACAACCGTAAGGAGTTTGAATGTACGACTTCTTCCATAAAATGCTCAGTTCTGCATGTAAACCCACCGCGTTGAAGGACCCAGCAATACAAGATCAAAGGGAACTGGTTCAGCATTACTTAAGTATGGAAACATACTCGGTATAATTTACGTGATCTTGGCAAATTGATAGTTTCGTCAAACTAAACTAATCATTCGTCAAGGAACTTGAAAGCTTTCCCATCTCGCTGTGCACTTGTGTTGCACAACAAGTTCAAGTATTTGAGTCCGCTGTCATTACGATTCACGATTGAGCCAAGGAAAAACAACATACTTGTACAGAACGTCTTATTGATAAGCAGTTGCATCGCGAGAGACAGCTATAAACAGCGCGAGAGAGACCTTTTTTGAGAAAGAGACGGAGCAGGCATACTTATCTACCTACAGCCGAAGGAAACCGTACTTTGCATGAAACATTTTCCATTCATTACACAGCACTAATTGCCTTACGAGGAGGTTGAAAACAATTCTTCGGACAAAATATGAGAATGGTCCTGCTACATAAATAGAATTATCGTTCATTTTCCTTTTATTAGCTCCATAAATATAATGTATTCTTGTGGTTCATTTCACACTAACAGTTATTTACGTTGGTCTAGTCAGCCCTACATATTCATTATTCGCATGACTTGTAAAATAGTTCATGAAAAGTTAAAGGATGAACGAACAGGGTTTGTTTCGTAATTGTTTAAACGAAACGCATTAGTGTCGACGAGGAACATATAATGTATGAAATTTCAGATGTCCGATAAGTTTCTTTAGACGAAGAAAAAGTATATTTTCTCCCTGCAAAATGGTTACCATATAATACATATGGAATATATCTTTACAGGATAATATCATGAAGAAGGCTGTGTAGCTTGTTGGAGACAAAATAAGATGATAACAATAATAATATTATGTGGATGGGGGCACATAATATACATGTACTGGGATCATTCAGACCTACTTAACTGATATTGGTAACGAGAGTCACTGGAGAAAGTTCTCGTGATGAGCATTGAACCGAGAAGCCTGTACATTATTGTACATATGCACACACGTATATAATATGCTTTGATGGTATGTGAGATGAATAAAACATGCTATGACAATCGGGATAACGTCTGTCTCACAGCCCACAAGAAAGGTTTTAAAAAATATGCTCACTAATGCCTGGGCAAATACAGAGTTTCCTTACGCTCCTGTTACATTCATCTCATCTCAGACAGATTTTTGTACTTTAAAAAATCATCGTTTTATTAAGAAACCAGACAGAAAACGACTTTATTGTATCAACAAAGCCAGACTAGCGTCAGACTTGTAAGTGAAAGCTTTTTTTTACTTTACACTACGTTTATAGTGCTGTTTATATTGGTACAATTACAAAAAACGGAGAAATCTTAGTGACATGCTTAAATATTTGAATTGCAATGCTCCGTAAAACGGTTTATTGAGAGCGTGTAAAGCTGCCAACACCAGCATCATTATCTTTTATAGCCTGAAATCAATTAAGTTTCAACTATTTTACAGTGGAAAATTACAAGACCAAGTGGATGTATGCTCTGAGGCCGTGGTATTGGCTAGCTTAGTTTTTGCGTATGCATACGAAAATGAATGATTACTTCAAACAAGCTTACGAATTTGAGGATCTGGTTTTCTGCTGCCCTGGTACGGATTTTATTTCAAGGTTTATAAATAGGAGCAGCGTATCATTCAGAATTGTATGAAATATTCATCCGTTTTTTTACAGAAGATCTATTTCACTACTTGGATACGATATTTTCACATGGAATATGTCGTTCTTCACCTTTCATTACATTTCCAGATTTCCAAAAGTTGTTTTTTGGATAAGTAATTTATCTATCTATTTGGAGTTAACTTACACATAAGTATGAAGTTTATATGTGAAAAATATGAATGTTCACAGGCTGCATAATAAAAAATAACTGTTGTCATGTTGCATGTATTGATCGAGGAAGCCTAAGCAGAGTTGATGAAACTCTTCTTGTTAACTTTTCTACTACTTTATAGATGGTTACACCAAACTAAAGAATAAATATTATTGTTTGTGGAACTACTCAATGGTCTTATTAACTGAACATTTTTTAGATGCTCCTATCTTAATCCTGTATACTTAAAATGAATTCACTGATGATTACCATCAATACATCTTTTCATAACTTCTGAACAGCCATTGCTAGTAATAAATATTTAGTTAACACGATGACAATTGACGATATTGATAGGACAGCTCTTGCCACCGAATTGCCTTGTATAAAGTTAATACTATTTATCCCGAAAAGCGGACGTCAAATTAGGTACATACCTCGATCATGCATTACTTATAATATAATTGTTTAATAACGCAATTACTCAAGAATTTACAGTTGCAGAATCATTTAGCTTTGAAGCATCATAAAATATGAATATCGGCAAAACTAACCATGTACATAGTGGTTATTAAATTGTTATTTCTTTAATGTCGGTGCATTGACCTATAGCCCGGGATTAGAGATCTAGCAAAAAATCGATAACATTTCAAATATTCTTTACAGTTGACGTTGTTTTTAGCCAAATGTCATGGTAGGTTTCCACACTAAAAATCAGTTTGTCACTCACCATCAGTTACATCATACCATGGTTCTCGACATTTAACTTGTATACTACTTATAAAAATAGGTCTGTAAACTACAAAGTAAGGGTGGCCATGTGGAACGCTTCGTTTTATTCCACTTTCAGAAACTTGTAAAACAAAATGTTCAATAAAAAAGGTGGTGTATTCGACTTTTCTCTGTTTACTACACAAGAGAGTACTATAATAGTTCCGCATGCTGGCTTTTATTTAGAGAGGTGTCTATACATGTCCAGACCAATTTTGTTTAACTAACAGCTCACATTTCTACAAAACAGTGACTCAACTGTAGTGAATTGTAACCAAAAGTGTTCTAAGTAGCCTGAAAATACAAGTGGCTATAAAACGCCTTCGCATAAACAGTTCCTTTGAAAAGGAAAGTGTTCTTGCAAGAAGAGTGTTCCGTTGTTGGGCATTTTACCTGAAGTGACAGAGGTATTTCCATAGAAAAACTGTTGACGCTGTTAAAATATATTTTATATTCTATATGAGTATCGGCAGCACAGACGATGGAAAGGAAAATTGTCTCATACAATTTTCTTTGGTGTGCGGTCTGAGAGTAAATCCGTGTTTGGAAAACAATCCCAACTTGAATATAATTTGGGTATCAGATTTCATTTTTTGGAGCATATTATACAAGTCTTCGTAGTGTTGGCGTACTATTATTGTGTGTTCGTTACTGTTCCTTTCTACTATCTCTCTAGCCACACAAGTAAGCGAAGAAAGAGGAAAACTGCCTTTCCATAAAGAATTTTTACACTCAGTCAGCCATGCATGAAAAAGTGTCATGGAAGTAAACGAGAAGCAGGACAGAAAAGTAGAGGGGAAAGGTGGAAACATGTTGCCAAACACACATGCATGACATATATATGGCTCAGTAAACGGTATCCAAAGTAACGTTGCTGAAATTTTTTATGATACCATTAAACCCCATAATTTCTCTTATGGGAATGCTATGCTACTATTGTGACCCAATGTGTTAAAAGTAAGAGTAAGCATTGTTTGCTTTTAGATAAACGAAACTTCCATTTATTCTAGTTTCTGTGCGGCTGGCAGTTCAAGAACAAGACTCCGTTTGACAATCAGAATAAAGTGTGCCGATGAAATTTGTTTACAGACGGACGGAAAACACCATGATGTTAAAACTAACTGCTAAATATCCTACGTAATAAAGTACATCTACTACTGAGGCACAGTTGTTGTTACCATAACCAGGCATTAGATTGTTATGATTTTGTGGTGTTTGAGTCTGTGTGTAATAATATAAAATAATAATAGTACATGCTATAGTTTTAAAGAAAGATGAGGACAGAAAACCGACTGGTTCAAAGAATTTGAAAAATTCCTATCATACAAACAACAACATGAACAAAGAATGAGAAGAATGACACATCCTTCTCTTGGTGAAGCAGAGCATCCTTTTCTTTCTTGAAATAAGAGATTCTTCGTACTTCATAGACTCCAAGAAAGAATTCGTGATACCTTGTTATTTGTGTTACGTCTCCAGACCCAATCCTCTTACCCACTTGTCATATTTCGGGTGTCGTGGATAAAAATAGAAAGAAAGTGGTCGTACAATTGTGTGGGTAGCTTTCTCAGTTTTATAGGCAAGGTATATGCATAGATCTGCTGGAGTCCATTCCATGATAACTATAAAATCAAATAATATGGTTATGACACGATTCTGATGGTGGTTGGGAAATTTTTGAATCTCGAAGCACAAATGCAAACTGAATTACGCAATATTATGTGCATAAAATGTCAAGCGTGTAAATCTACCTGTCTCCTTGTTGATTTGCATGAATGTCTGTGTTGTAGTTACGACAAATGAAATACCTACTTGAAAAATATTCGGCATGTACAAACTTAAATCAAAAACAGCCAGTTTCACAGCACGCATCAATTGATACTATTACTGCTAAGCGGAAAATCACTGTACACTTACTTGCAAATCTTTTTATAGATGATTTCTTAAAACGACCTGTACGACTCCAACCAGTTATTTCCATACATTGTATATTGAATAATCCAGTTGGAATACGTATGCTCTAGCGGTCTTGTTGCAGGTGGTAGCAACTGATGTAAAAATGTCATTCTTAAGACTGGACCCATACAATCTATGTATATATCCCTATCACAATACAAATACATTTACAATAGGTTTGTATGCAAGTCAGCAACAAGAAGTAAACAGCAAGTGGAAAATAGAAAGTACTCCTATTTTTCAAAACGAAAGAACTTCATTTCTTTCTCCGCTATTCTTCTTTTTATTTGGTCTCTAACAGCGAAGTTATTACACTTACCTACTTACTATCTCAACTGTTCACATACTTATACATTGGTTGAAATGCACTGCTTTCGCCAAAAAAAACTTGTTTCTTAGGAGTTCATTGCATGCCTCAGACCATGAGTATATTGAGAAGGAAAGAAGAAAGGAAGAAAAAAGAGACGAGGGGGGAGGGAGAAAATTCAGTGCAAGGAACATTCCGAAAGGAGGAAGGAGTAATAATATTCTTCACGCAATTCTTCCCTTTCACACACAAACATACCCCAAGGGATCCCCTTTTCTTCACCGTTATCTGGATGTTGTGGTGGCAGATAGTAAAAAACAGAACGGTGTTGGCACATCCACATTATTATCATCCATGTATTTGTGCCACTGTGATAGCGGCAATCGTCGTAGAGTTGATTGTCGGTGTTGGCTAATGCTGGTGGTCGTCCATGTTGTCGTCAGTCGTCATCCTTCTCCGTTATTATGGTACATAGATGTAGGGTCTGGCCGTCATATTAATGTGCACTTGCTGACATATTACAAACAGTTGCACCCTGCTTATGCATGACTGTTACAACCACTCAAAAGAGAGTGGTAGCAGAAATACAAGTGTGAGGCAATAAGTCTATTTGGTGTGGAAGATGTTTTTGGATTAGGATCACAGGAAAGTTTTCATTCCTCCTTTATAATTTTTTGTCATAGAGGACGATGATGATGATGATAACGGTGGTAGGATATCATCATGCATGCATGTGATGTCTTTTCTCAAGAATTTCTTTATACTCGTATTACACTTTTCTCCGCATGTATCTATACGGGAGGTTATGGGTTTTATATATAAGTTGCAACATTATGAAGATTTTTTTCCTCTCTCTCTCTCTCAAAACTGTTCTTCTCCGTCTCTTTCTCCTGTGTGGAGAGTGGGTCGGTTTGGTTGGATCGCTTCTGGAGTTGCGGAACAATTTCCATAAGTCTGAATTCTTCATTTTCTCCTCCCCGAAAGTGATATCCCATCTTGACGACCCACTGCACTTCTGTTGTCGCTGCTACAGTGCGGGATTCCACTTAAGCATACCATTCCCATTTCTGTGCTTTTATAAGTGCTATCCTCTCACCTCATCATGAGAGATCGTCGATAAATAATTCTTTACTTTCACAAAAAGCGCGAGAGATGAGACTTGATTGTTTCAGTGCCCAAATCCTTTTCATTTTCACAACTTGTGCAGAAAAATCTCCCGAGCAAAAAGGACGAAGAGGCATTCATCGACTCAAATCCCTTTTTACAAGGTTTTACGATCCTATCCCACAATATGTTGATTTTGAAGCGACAGAAAATAATAGTGTAACCGGAAGAAATTTTCTCTTTTTGTAGTGAAAGTTTTTTTTCAATAGGGTTGACATATTTCTGCAGTATTTGAAATAAAAATTTATTTCGTGGTACTTCTATTATACAAACGTTGTTCACAAGCCTCGTCACACTTTTCACAGTTTTGTTTTCACTAGAATTTTCTGATTGACCAATATCATACTTACGCCATTTCCAAATAAAAGATTGCCAATAACAAGCAACGATCGTCAGGGCATTGAGCTGTACTAAAGAAGGAGTCGAGTCGTGAAAATTAGAAAGGAGCACAACGAAAGCGGAGAGACAAGAAAAGAGTTAGATCGAGGGAGCGAAGCAATACGCAAATAGTGGGATTGAGAGGGAAGCGGTGATAGCTTGGAAGGATTGCTAATGATGTGTACTGGCTGTTGTAATTGATACATAATATCTGTATAGTATGACGGTTTGTTACATATTTTTGGTAAGCCTCATGCTCAGAAGGAGAAGGAGGAGTGGTCGTTATAGGAGTATGGTTAGCAGCAAGTAATCAACCAGTTTTCATTGTAACTTGTCTGTGATAACTAGCAGTCCACCAGATGGAATTCTATCAGTTACGAGAGGATGAGTGATTGAGAAGCATATTTTTTGACTTTGGAAACTTAATGCCAAACAGACTGGAAGAACGGACCGAGAGTGACCGTAAGCCGCGGTGTATTGCACACATCAGTATTTCTCAGTTTGTTGCCTTTGTTGGTTGATGCTGACTGGCATGCCCACCTTCGAGTAAATCATCACAGCTAGCTTGATTGCGTAACATTGAGCTCATTAGAAAGTTCTTCAGAGTGAAATGTCAGTCGTGTTTGCGATTACGGGTGATTCATGTGCAATACTGTGAATACTTCAAGGTTTCGTTAACACAAATTTGCTGAATTGCTCGGTTTAATTAAGATGTTTTCGACAAAGATAGATTACCAGTTATCCATCGAAACGCAGGAATTTTCCTTCGCTTAATAAGGTGCGACCATGAATTCTGTGTATGTATAACTACCTAAGTGGCATTTTGGCAGAAGTGGAAAGGTCAGTTGAATTGTAAAGTGAGCATATGTATATCAAAAGATACGATATTGGATGTAGAGTCTGCCCTTAGTGATTTGTGACGTAAAATGTCTCCTTTCTCCCATTCATGGAAACGAGTGCACAACTATAAAATACACACCTCTGTCTTGAATTCAACGACGTGATTTCCAGGTCTCTACATGAACAACGTAAGGGTACTTAATGTTTTCCCGAATGATAAAGTTGTGACTTTTATTAAGCCATTGCAACAATTTAGAAAACAAATTTAACTATAGTATTCACCGAGTCAAAAACTCTGCAATCAGTCTGCAATGAGTTAAAGATGAAATTTATTGATCAAAATAAAATTCAATAGCCATTAAAAATTTTATACCAAGGTAACCATTGGTTTCATACTAGTTTAGTGTGAAGTGGAGGTATAACATGTAACTCTTTGTATTTAGTCTAACGTACAATATATTATTATTTGTTAATGTATAAGCATTTAAGTTATATTAAGACTAGCAATGTTATAAGTCATACTCATATAATGAGTAAGTTACAAATTATAGTCAGTACTATTGGCTGTATTTAATACTATTACTATACTAGCTAACAACTCAATCAAATTAGCTTAGCGTCTATAGGCTTTTTAGGATTAGCAGTGCATCATTGCCAATCTTTGACTGAAGTAAAAGGAACGCAGTGACCTTTCTGTATTAATCCTTCATCATAACATTTTTTTTACAATTTTGTACTCCAACGTAGTTGACATCTAGTTGACTCAAACTAGCACGAAATTTAGTCGACGACCTTCTACGTACAACGACAATACCCAAACTTGAAATGTTCATACATTCGCACCCTTGTTTTTGTAATTTTAGCATATTTTTAAATGCAAATTTAACATTTTCTAACTTGTTTTTTAATTTTACGAAAGCAAGTTTTTGTTCACTTAAAAATCTCTCTAATATTTTTTTGCACCGAAAATATCTTTTAATGCCGCCATTGACAGTGGCAAGAGAAACGAAACAATATTTTTTGGTGTTGAATGTTTTCAGACTTTCAGAGTTCAGCAGATCTAGATCAAAAAGTGTGGGTGAGCAGCAATGGACAAATCTCCGAGCTGTTTTGGCATGGTATGCTCGACTTAGGAGGATCAAGAGGTCGGTATACAACTACAAAACTACATAACACCTACCTTTTTTCTCTCAAACTCTTTCCACAATCAAAACACTTAAATTCGGAAATGACTACAGAATTTCAGTTTTTTTCCGAAATCTTTTCCGCAATTTATTCAATAGTTGGTATTTTTAAAACTAGTGTGCATTTTGCTCTTGTTACTTTTGCATTTTGATTCCACACAAAAACTTTATGCATTTGCCTACAAACTTTACGTAGTGTATTGACTATTATGTAGAGATTCAACTTTTCCTCTGGAAAATGTTTACCATTTTTTACTATATATCACTTTACCACTTTCTCTGACTTTTAAAATCTTTTTAACCTAAATTTCGTAAACTCGAGGAAATTTTCAATAGTACTCCTTGAAATTCTGACTTGCGACTTATTCGTCATTTCTTACGGTTTACTTTTTGCGTGTTTATCATTGTTATCATGATCTTAATCCTCCCCGTGTTTTGTGTACTTGTTTCTGATGCCCTAACGATTCGATTATCTATAGCAAAACGAATTTAAACTTAATCCATAAACTCATCGTTTCTGGTGAGCTGGTTTATACATGTCGTTGGGCCTACCGAGGGGTAATTTATCACAGGAATCAAACCAATCGTTTCAAATGGTTCGCATGATGCAGAGCGAGCAAAATTAGTCATGAAAATAGCATTGCCCAAGTTTATTTTGAGGATGCTGTAAGAATTTCCTCTGTAATATTCAATTTGTAAAAACAACGACACTATCGAGTAGATTAATATTCCCTCCCATCCAATAAGAGTACACAACAATAACTAGTTATTCATTAGCTTAAATGTTGAAATATTTAACTGCAGCTAGTCACGAACGTAATCGAGATAACATTTTTAGACATCGTAAATTAATACCTTGATAATAGCGTGTAAAAACATCCTATGATGACACAACCCATCGGTAGAAGTTGAGAAGAGTCGATATAATTACTTGGTATGATAATGAGCATTAGAATATTCCCCTGCTGATTTCTCAGCCAGTCTCGCCCTCTAATTATCTGTAGCCCTCTTCCATTTCATATTATTCGTATGAAATGCATTTTAAATTATACTTACACTTTTATTACAATCTAATGTCTCAGCTTGTAACATTGTCCACATAATTTTTCTAATCATGCACGTTATTATGTATTTTTTAAACTAGTAATAAATCATTAAGATGAGTAGTTTGATTCTAAAATGTGTTGAAAACAATCATCGTTAAAATACGTAACTATCTTCTATTGGGCTACATCTTTGTTCATCAAAACAATGTGACAAAGCAGTGTAGCCCGTGAAGAATGTAGGTGTACAAATAGACGAGCACAATCAAACAAAGCATTTATATTTGCTAAGACGGGGCTACAGCGTAGCTAAATTAACTGTATTTTATAATAGAAGTGTTTTTGACTATACGCGTGTTATATATTTAAAACGATTCACCCTGGTTACCTAGTAACATACATCCGAATACAACTTGAGACCTAGAAATTGTACCCATGTTCCCATTTTGTATTACCTGTATTGGTTTGAGATTACATGCAATTTTTATTATCACCAGAGAAAGAAACCTTTAATTATTAACCCTGATTGGCACTACTGTAGCCGAAACATGTGAAAAACAGCTCCGTGTGTGCGACACTTTCTGTTGTTCTATTCTTTTGTTTTGTCACTCCTACCAAAGTTGACTGTATGATATTTTGTACTTTATGTATTGTACAATCGTCCTATAATTAATCTTGTGTATACTGTAATGGTGATGTAGTTGTCTACGATGACTGTGGCGGACTAAAACTTCCACTTTGATTATGAATGACTTACTATTGAATGCTCTACGACCCTCATATCCCTGATAATTTTTTTACTCGTTTCTGTAGTTCATTGAGTCGCATATACATACATATGTACTTTATATAGCATCATGCGCATGTATGTCTGTCAGTCCTCCTGTGAACATGTCTGCGGAACGGCTTGGCAGGCATGAAATAATGTATTAGATGGTCCTAAGATTTCTGATCTTCCAAGAAACATTCATTTAGAAACCCAACTCGGATTTCTTTACGTTTGCAATAATTTGTTTCAAATTAACTATTAACAAAATACTATAATTAACTGTACAGCCCTTAATCACTTCATATGATTGGCATATTTCTGTCCTGTCTTAAGAATTGATTCACTCCAGTTTTACAATCTCAGTCTAAATTTTTATGTTTTTTTAATCCAAATTATAGTTTTTATCATTCCCAATACCATAATGCATAATGTACTTTATACTTATATAAAATTGTATTGTTAATCTAAATTTAGACGTAACCCTTTAACTTTTATCCAACTAAATGTCTTGATGGTAATAAAGAGGTATTATTACCTTTTATACCGTTAATGTAAATGTTAATGTAAATTTCTGTAAATATTACTCATGTTCTCGTGTCGTGGTGTGTAACCAATAATTCAAAGTCAGCCATTCTCCACTTTGGTGGTAATAAACACGAAACCGGACATGTTGGTGCACAGTCTCCACAGTGTTAAAAGTACAATGAAAACGTGTGTTGTCCTCCAGTCTGTTGTGTAATCTTTTCAAGTGGTGTGGTGTGATTCTTTAATGTCTCCATAACTTCGTCTTGTCCTAGGAGTAAAACTGTTGGTAGTCAATGTTTCATGTTGTCTTCCTCATTGCGTGAAGTCGTCCTTGTTTTAGCCAAGTCACAGATAAACATTAAGAGATTATTGGATCTCTGTAGGTGTCATATTGTGTGATTTTGATATACTGATGTCTTACTTTTTTGGTAGATTGAGTGTAAAACGTATTATACATGTTGTGAAATCATGTTATTTGGTGTTTAATTATTGGTAATATGTGTGTATATTTATAGATCGTTTCTGTCATACATCATGTCTTTGATATTTGAGAAAAGTATTGGTATAATGTGTGTGCATACATAAATTCTGTAAATGCAGACTTGTTCTGACTAAACCATGACGGTGACTCTCTATTCATTATTTTCTGCATCCGTTTGTTGTAGATTTTCCTCTTACATTATTCGTGCTTTCATTGGAAACTTGCATAATTAATTGCTTGCACAATGATTTATGTTCAATAGAATATTGCGTAAATGATAAAAATTTTATTTGGAAAATACAACGAATAGCTGGAAAGTAGAAGAAAAAAGTGAGATTCTAATATAAATCTAAATACTTCTACTGCCTACTACGCATAACACATATTTACTATGATTTAGTGAATGTTGCAAGATTGTTCCTTTAGGAAGCTATAGCTTACAACATCGAAAAAACGCATGTGTACATTCACAACGTGCAGTTTTTAATTAGGCTGTAGAGATTTTCATAGAAAGTTAGGTTCCTTTTTTCCTTTAATTATCCCGTGACGCGTTTGATCTCCATTTATACTGAAACATGTGCCTGTGGTTCTCGAAGGCATTTTATGCATGGCTTAAACTGAAACGATGTATGCTTTCTAAAGAATATTTTGTAGTTTTTCGTATCTAACCGCGATTCGGGCAGATCTTTAAATATGCTTTACTTAATCACAATATAATTATCATGAACCACATCTTTTTTGTCAAGACAGTTTTGTCAAAAAATTTCCAGAATTTTATTATTCACTAATCACAAGAAATTCGAACATTGCTCATTTTTTTTAAATTCCAATGATGCAAAAAAAATTTCCTGGTAACAGGTGGGCATATAATGGCAAATGGAATTGCTTTTTCACAGATCATTCACTGCTAATTATGACTTGTTTATTTTGTTAATTTTCTGTATTCGTTTGTGTTGGTCTGTAAATAGTTGCTGCTTTGTATTTAAACAACCTCGAATCCCAACATAATTGCATGCTTGTGTTTTGACAGAGAAAATCAGCTTAATAATATGCAAATACATGTGCATAAAAGGTAGACCGCTTTGCCAAGTTTCGTATAAACTGTAAGATTGATTTTTTTCTCACAAGTTCATCCATCCTCATATTTTCTATTTATACTGCACACATTACACAAATTCCTCAGAAGTATATCCGCCGCAAGTATTTTCATCCTTGCGGGTGAAATTTCGAAAGTTTCTAACGATGAAGGTAGTATGCATACAATGGCAACTGTGAATACACTATACTGAGGCTATAGCAGCATGCCAGCATTGGTTTCAGGTAAAAGTTTTAGAAAGTTGTCTCCCCTTTCAGTAAGTTCTCTGTCTCTGGCTACGACAGTGTTTTAGAATCCAATTACCTTTCCCCACTAATTTGCGTTTATAATAATATAATATACCAACATACATATGAAATACCGAGTGTGTAGGGAGAGTAGAGACTAAATCTCAAATGTATCATTCGGAGATACAGTATAAAATCCTGTCGCAAAATCTTTCCTTTCAATCGATAGTAATCCCAGATAAAAGTATCTAGGGCACTCATTTCCTTTACACAAATCTTGTTGCCGGTGGGTAACAATGGAACTGTACAGATGAATGGTGAACAGGAACAAGTTTCTCAGTCATTTCCTTTGTTTGTAATAAATACTTCACCTCATGCAAAAGTTCTGCTATACACTGCGAATATCTTTTTTTCCATCATGATGAAAACGTACACAAAAAAAGAAAGTGAAAAACTCATGCTGAAACGCTACTGATGCCCGGAATGTAGGAGAAAAGTGAAAGCAATAATCTTTTCGTCAGCAGTCCTGGAGTAATGTATTTAGTCTGCGAGTTGGCTGAGATCTCGCTTCCATTCCTTTGCATTTCTTGATAATATTTGTAATAATATTAGGGTTATTACCCGAAATGTTTACGAAAATTGGGTTTGTACACATAAATGTGTACATAAACGAATATAAAGCCCGCATAAAATGTTTACAATCTTTTAGCTTGTAGCATTTCAGTCGCTAGGGAATGCTTATCTGAGATGTCTGTTGGTTCATGGTGAATCATTCTTGAGAGAATTGACTGCGAACTGGAAGCCATATAAATAAATACATACAGATAGATATGTACTCACATACATGTATATGAGTAGGCGTAATCATTGCACATAATATACTTTTTCCTTTCCGCTACATTTTTGAAAATTATTTTCTCTGGTTAATTCACTAAAAAAGACGCAGAATGCATCAAACACAGCTCATGAGCACGATTTTTTTCAATTACTTAACTATGAAATTTGACCATTGATGATCAGTTTGCTTTAGTGATGGCAATAAATAGTATTGTTGTGCTAATTTAGAAAATAAACGTATTCTGGTTATAGTTAACGTGTTATAGGACAATGGTTTAGGAATAGATACACCTCATGTGTGTAGATTGTAAAGCAAAAGACATCCATATTGGTTTTATTAAAACAGCTAGTATTTTGCTTGCTTTATTTGAAATTGTGATACGTTATTACGGAATAAATAAATATGTTTATTATCAATCAGTTATAATAAAACTTCGCCAATAGACTAATTGAATAGATCTCAAAAATTAAAATAGTTGCATGGTTAAAATCATATGCACACTGCTTTTGCTTTTCTAGTAGTGAACGAATTAGATATCTCCGCGTACAATTTCAAGTAGCTCGTACTTTTCACAGCATCCATACCATTTTTCATTGAAGTCATCTCATTGCTTCTTTTTAACTATAAACTAAAAGTCCAATATACAAATCGTATATATGATAAAGTATTGCCAGCCTTAGAATCCCTGAATTCCAGCTAAGCAGGTTAAGAATTTGCCCGTTCTTTCAATCAATTCTTTATATTATCTCAAAAGTTTGTTCAAAGCAGACCCTTTTTCGAGTACTTGAATAATCCTCTTCCCAAATCACTTTGTGTGTTTCAAATAATTTTGTGTGAATTCATTGTGTTATATGTAAACAAATAGCTATAAAATATTAAAATATCTGTTTATGTCTAAGTTGTTATACTATGAAATGCGTGTGTAATGTTAATTAAGTGATAAGTTTGCTGTATAAATCTTAAATCTACAGTTTCTCCCTCTTTTTCCGCGTATCCCCTTTGCTTTTTGGTCTCTTTCTCTATTCCCATTTCCATTCATCAAAGCTGAAATACCTACAAAAATTAATTTACTCTAATTGTTTGCAGATCGCTCTGAAATGATTTTCAAGCAACCTCATTTCTTTCATAATTTCTTCAAAGGCTATTCTTGTGAAAATGTTCTGCACATGACTGTGACAAATAAAGCTGAATGGAATTTACTATTTCAACTTATTTGTACTAAATATTTTACTTTGTGTAGAGCAATACACATTATAATTTTCCTGAAAAACTTATGGTTTCTCGTTCTGTCTTTCTTGTCTAATGAAGTGATGGTAATATTAAAGTAAATGGTTGAACCTTTATTGTATGTCATGTGTTCAATGTTGTATTGTACTGTTTGCTCGTTTCTATTAATATAATAACTAGCCTGAATGTGTGTTTTGAAGTTTAATAGAAATTAGTTTAAGAAGCAAAGTTATTGGTGGGGATAAACGAGCAGGTGTAGGATTATAGTATTGAATGATACTTAACAGTACAGTCTGACTTACAAAAGATTCTAACATTTTCCTCGTAAATTGTTATTAGGTCCAAGAGCAATCAACGTTGGATGAAGTTAAGAACCACCGTACAATTAACTGGGGCGATCCAGACGATCCAGAAGAAAGCTCCTTTGAAGAGGGAAGACTCATTTCTCAAAAGATTTTCAACCCGTCAAATTCCAGAAGCGCAGGTTCGTTTCCAAGCAGTATGTATCCAAGTTCTTTGCTACACAAAAATAGTATTATGTAAGCAGTTAAGTAATAATTAAGTGCCTCTAGAATAGAATCATGCATAAGTAGATTACATACAAACACTAAAGTTGGAAGAATGGATTTAGTAAGAGGATAGGAAACGTTGCACAGTCAATGTAAATTTAGTATGCATATAACTAAATGAAACAACACGTAAATTAGTTTATTGATGAAACTCTCAAAAAGCAAAAATTTGCATGTCTCCTGCTCTTATGCAAGTTTCGTTTTCAAACTGGAGGCAGCATTCGGCCTTTGTTTTCTAATATGCAGTTTGAAACACTTAAAACTCAAGGCATAGATAGTAATAGCATATTATGCATTAAGCTAGAGAATATGGCAAATTGAAGCTACAAAGTTTCATAGAGTCCCAGCACCATAGAAGAACATTGTTAAAGCCAAAGCAACCAACACGCTTGCATACTAACTAACGATCTTGTCCAAACACTGTCTTGACAGGCTGTATAAATCTTTCATCTGTCACTTTCGGCGTTTGTCGTCATGAGCATATTGCACGTTTAAGTAATCGGTTGCTCTACTTTAGTTGTAATAATTGTAAGATAAGCTACTACTACTACTACTAGAAAAAAGATGCAGCATTTGACTGGTCTATTTAATATTACAATCGTATAACTCCGATTACAACCGTAGCTTACGAACACTTGCAACTGTATAGTCCATTTCGGGCATAAATGAGAACGTGCATGTACTAACTTACAATCTTGTTTCAACATTTCCCGCCACCTCCTCGAGGAATTTTATGAGTAGACCTAAATTAATGCTTTCCCAACTGTAAGAAAGAAATTTCAAGCTGCCTGCAAACATCGGGGAAGAGAAAGGGAGGGAAAGGGAATGGAGTTGAAAGTTGAGTTTTATTGGCACAAAAAAAAGGGAAACGAACACACTAAAAGAATTACTTTATATTCTTCACAAACATTTCATTTTCTTTTCCATTCCATTCCTTTCAATATTACATGAAGGGACGCAAATGCGTAAAATGATCCATTGTAGAGAGTCGTTTTACCGATTTCCCTTTCTTTTTATTGGGGCTATCCCCCTCTCTCACTCGACATCGCATATTATACGCCTCGTGTTCTGGATCAGTGGGCTAACTGAATGAATGAATCAATTGAATGGGAGAAACTGTTTGATTTGAAAATGACATGGAGAGGGAAAGTACTAAGCCTTTGGGATTATTTCAATCGGTCAGTAGCAGATAGCCGAGAGCTTTATACTCGCATCTTTTTGAAGAGTGAAACTTGGCACTTCTGGCGCAGCATGTTATTAAATTACATTATATCCTCATACTTAGTAAATCACGGGTAATTTGGATATCTTATCATATGTATTTGTGTACATTGGTATATGCTCGAATATTACAAGAAAAGTGACTATTTGACTGGTATTGCTACTACTACTACACGAACTGCTTTTATCTATTTTCCGATGATTCCCTATTATTACGATTATTATTGCCCTACAAGAAAAAAAGTTGCATGCTTTGCCTCAGAAAAAAGGGAAATGGTCAGTGGAGGATGCATGTCGAGCTCTAGCTTGTGTCTTTGGTTTTTACTACAAGTTAACCGCGCTATGCGCCAAGTTAAAGTAACGTAATGGACCGAGTAACCAAGTTTCTCTTTTTTATGAACCAGCAGAGATAGAAACACTTTCATTTTGTATGTGCTTCAGGTCAGAAGTATTATTATACTTTCGCCGGCTCATTCCCCATCCTCTTCCGTTTCTTTTCTGCTTTTCTCGCTACTTTTCCTTCTCCTTGTCAAATATTTTTTTTCTTTAAAAAATGGCTGGAATGAAAAAGAGGAGTAGAAAAGCACTGAGTCAGTTCCTAATTTCACTTTCCTTTCTTTTTCACTAACTGACTTTTTTTGAAATGTAGTAATATTTTCCCCAAGTCCAACAAACTGCATACACGCTTGTTTTTTGCTTTCAAAATGGATTTGGAGTACTGGTTCGTTTCCTCTCGTTTCGTCAACTCTATATGCGTTAGCAACAAAAAAAGAAGAGCATTATCTTTTCATCCATATCCATTTCCTAACTTTCTCCAGTCTATTCAAGTTTCAAAATTGAGCTTCAATTTTTTTGCTGCACGGTATCTAAAGGACTGGAAAACAAGTCTTTATTTGCCCCACGGATGATTTCTTATTGCAGATGTTCGTTATTTTTGAACCGATACAGTCATGTAGTTGGTCTGAGATGCCGTAAATTTTGGTACACGATATTCGAATAAAATCCTGATCTTCTGAAGTTGAAGTCGACCAAATAGTCCAGAGTAAGCTAATTAGTTTTGCCATATATACAAAAGTAATTTGAAGCTCCACAGTCTAGTGACCAATAAACATTACTTATGAGAAAATTACAGGCGTTGCGGGTCACTTGTAACTTTGAAGTCGTTTTGTGGTACTCTAATTGAGATGGTATTCAAGTAAAAGGTCGTTGGAGCAACGAGTTAGGCTGTTGTCGTTTAAATTTTTATTCTACTTTATGGCTGGATGAATTCCAAAGCGCTGGAAGAAGCTTCGTATGGAAATACCTAGATTCTTTATCACACATTCGCATGCATGCAAGCAAGTAGGACATCGTGCCAGGCTAAAAGTATTACGAAAATTTCTTACGTGTTCTGCACAATAAGGCTTCTGGGAAATTATAAATGCACTTATACCATTGCAATGAACACGGCTGGTCTTATACCGAATTTCATCTCATCAAGATTCTCAACGGATAGAATGGTTAGAACAGGTGGGGAGCACATCGTTATTTCCATATCCTTTGGTTCTGATGATATATAGTAGGACTACTGTTGTAGTCTAAGAATTGATATCCATATTTAGCTCTCCTCTTCCAGGAAAAAAACTTTTACTTTTCACCTTTATTAAGAAGAAAGCCCAGCCATTTTTGTGTGATCACAGCTGCACGAACAAAAGAAAGAAGAGAAAGAAGTACTGCTAATATTTTAAATGCTTAGGTCATGCTGTAACTAGAACTAGACCGGAGCATGGATTCTGTAAATTTATCATGCACTTTTTTTGTTGGATTTGTATCAGCTTAAAGGTAAGCATGTATGCTTGAAAAAATCTAGGACCTTATATAGCAGCTGGTGCAAAAATGTGCCTGTCGCAAGTTGAAGCATTGCAACTTGTCACAATGTTAACATTTGACATTCCTGCTTTACAGACAACTCAGCAAAAGTTTTCGATGATGCCGTCACTTGTCGTAATACTGTCATATCAGAAAAACTTACTCCCTTACTCTGCCCCTTGGGGAACCAAGGGCATGATGCTGACTACTGGATAGCTGTATTCCATATACTACCGTGTAGTCAGTGAGAGACAAAAGTGAGACAATTTCATATTTTCAGTAGAACTGGAAAGGGCTTGTCATGTACTTTGAAAAATTAATCCTCTCTCTTTCGTTGAAGTTCAACTGACAATGAACCTATGTTGTCGTACTAGTCATACTCCTTCTCCTCATCTGTCAAGCGACTAAGCGAGCCTGACGATGGACTAAATCTATAATGTTTGGGGATATTGGACAGACAGACAAACATAGAGTAGTAATACATGCTCTATAAAACGCAGCCTGCCGCACCACACAAAGTTAATGTTTAGCCTGCAGGTGGTTCATGTGCAGTAGACCTGCAGTCATGGTTTTGAGAATGATATGAAAATGGGGCTAGACTTTCTTGAATGATCTTTTCGTTTCTTGTTTGTTCTTCGTCTTTTGCCCGTTAGTCCTTCATAAGCCACTACTGCTCGTGAAGGAAGACTGATTCATGTCCCTTGGAACTTCGTTTAGCAACGAAAGTGGAACTATAAGATACTATCCTCTCAGCATATATACTTTCAAAATTTACAAACATTTTGCTAAGCAATGAAACAAAAATTGAGATAATCTATATTATGGAGATACACATTATAGCCGTTTTTGCATATGACGAGATCACCCTTTTATTTGTGAAAAGCTACTGTAATCTTGCACATGAGTGATAAAATTGTGAAAAACATTGGGCATGGGGCAACAAAGCTCATATAATATGATAATACAAACTGTCGTTAATAATGTCCACTGTGGGAAAGGTACTATCTACAACATTTCTGTACTGTGAAAAAGAGCAAGTTCATCCATACAATCAGTAGTTCACTTGACCATGTACACTGATTCATCTAGCATCACCAGGTGCATACGTTTGTAACTGCAATCACATTCTTACGATTACAATTGCTGCATGATTGTATTGAAATAAGACTGGAGAAGTCCTAAAAATTTAATTTAAATGTTTTGTCAATCCTTTTTCTCATAACTGAAAGGAAATGATCTGGTTATGTTGTTGAATCCACTTTAGCTCTTCTCATCTTACTGTTTGCACGGTCTTCAGCGAAATCAGGATTCTTCTATTCACTAGTTTTCCCTATTGGCGAACCGTGTCCCGTGTCCTGCTATAAACATAGCATATTGTAGCAATAATGATGGGCCGTAACAAAGTAGTGGTGTCTGGGAGCAGATTAAGCAACT
>JAQIXX010000915.1:0-43735 GCA_034700605.1 Willowsia nigromaculata
ACCAGGGATTTTTCAGGTTGACCAGGGATGGCAAACTTCGTGCTCCCGAGCCATTTGTAAGAATTTCCATGTCCGAATAATGTTATTAATACAATGGTTGATTATAGCTTACTGTATATTAGTAGGTATTTTCCCTGTGCATCATTATAAAAGTGGTGAAATCATCTAAGTATCCATCACCTTTATACAAATACTTAACTCAAAGGGACATGAAGTAGGTGAACAGGTAAATATTTGTAACGTATTTTCAAAGTCAAATATAATGGAGCGTTTTGTTTACCCAAACGAATACATTTATCGTGTTCAATTGATTGCTTATTGATTGCATGCACCATACATGATAAATGGTACATATTATTATCACGTCACATATTCTAAATCAAAATATCAAATTATTTTTACACAACACTAACTCCTGTTAAAATGGATAAATTCACCAAAAGAAAGATTAACAACTTTGTCAGTGCATATTTTATTTTTAAAATGCTTACTCTTAGATCAAATAACAAATTAACAATTGCTTCTATTCAAAACCTCTGCAGATTTGGTAGTTATAAGGAAAAATTTTGTTTCAAGGAAGTCGACTACGTGCATAAGGAAATATGTGAGACATATTATTACTCAGTATTATTGAATGCACAAAATTTTATACGCGTTATTTATCCAAGGGAGCTTGGATAACTAGCGATTGTGAGCTTTGTATATCGATTTGTCCGGATTGTGTGAAAGATGAAGGCCAGATCTCTTAAGATCTTGTGTCGGGTTCTCTATCTCGGAGTGACATCTTTCATAACTGCTGCGTGGATGATTGCCGGTTGCCGTTGGATTAGATGCACTTTATTAATCGGCTGGATATTCTCTGACATATTTAATTAGATTCGTGGACGGCTACACCAAATCCCGGATTCTGTTATACGAAATACCTTTATCTATAAACCAAATGCTAAGGCTTTACAAAAAAATAGTTCGTATTTTATTTCCTTATACAAGTAATACAAATATTTAAAAGCTCTTGTATAACATTTACGACTTTACACTATGTCTATGCATGTAATAATATTTAAATATACGCAGGAAGCATAAAGTGTGCAAGTTTGTATTAAAATTGAAGTATTTTTTGTTATAGTACTTGCTACACATTGTTATTGCAACAATTCCTGCAAGTCCACTTAACTCCACAAATTAGGACCAGAGCGTTCAGCTACCTGGTATGATTACCCACTTACGATTAGTTTAGATGAATTTTACAGTCTATGATTTCCTCAAAAGTGGGTCAAGCAAAATTGAATCTGTCAACCGACAGATTAGTTCAAGTAAGAAATTGACGTTGCAACTATACGACCATTTTATCCAAAGGAAAAGTACAGAGATATGTGCAGCTTTACTAATTATATGTCCATCCTAAACTCTCTCCTACAAAGCCATAAAATAAGGATTTCTCGTCGAAATAGATTTTTGAAAAGTATTTCCTACAAACACACGCTGAGCTAAATTAAGAAGGCTTTCGTAACAACTTATGATTTTTAGAAAACGAGTCACTATTCAGTATCCCGAATATTTAAAGAGCAGGCAAACTGGCGGTTTGGGCAGGTAGTCTCGGATAAGGATGTTTTGTGGTGGTGAACTCCTTTAGTTTTTGCTTTCTCCCAAATAAATTTACGAAAAAAGGGAACCGCCATCGAAAATAAAAAATGTACCTCGGCATACGATTTTTTGCCATCGAATTGGCATTTTTTTTCGATGGCAAGATTCCTGGTGCACTTGCCATCGTAAACGAGGGAATTTACCTCTGAAAAAACTTATTTTCTAATGCTTGAGATGCTAACTTAAACGTAATACTGAAACCGAAAAATGTGGAAAATTTACGAGGAGATGTAATATCTTTCGTTTCTTTCTAACATTAATCTTTCCAACAGTACATTCATTGAAGGAATCATATTTAGTAGTCAACTATTTTCAAACATCACCAACTTGGTGAATAATCTCAATCTTTCCAATGGTGCATAAATCCAATCTATTATAAGGGTAATACGTAAAATGCATTCATGATTTTGCAAAGTAACTCAGGAGTAAAATACATAATGCTTTACCATGTCTTAAGTTTATTGAAAAGTGATACAAAAATACTGTATCTGAATTAAAACTCGCCAGAACGTTGGTTATTATTGTATTGCAGTGAACATAATTATACGTGCTTGCCAATAAGAAACAGAAGACAAAATGTACCCATAAATACATCATGATAACAACGTGAGACCACACAATACCTAAATCCCTGTAGGTAGGTTTTAGTTAATAAAATAGCAGCACTCTACTTCACTTACTAACGAGTAGAGAATCTAAAAGGAGGAGGACTTTATGAGCAAATAATACTTTTGTGCATGTATATCGTGAGCTACACAAAGGGTGGTGACGATTGAAAATAGTTGACTACTAAATTTGATTTCTTCAATGTATGTACTGTTGGAAAGATCCTCGTAACTTTTCCACAATTTTCAGTTTCAGTATTACGTTTTAGCTAGTATCTGAAGCATTAGAAAATATATTCTAAGTTTTTTCAGAGGAAAATTTCCTCGTTTACGATGGCAAGTGCACCAGGAATCTTGCCATCGAAAAAAATGCCAATTCGATGGCAAAAAAATCGTACGCCGAGGTACAATTTTTATTTTCGATGGCGGTTCCCTTTTTTCCAAACAGAAATGATGTGATGATGATATAGTGTGACTGGCCTCTTCTGTCCCATAAAATGACGGTCTTTAGTATAGAAGAGTGCAGTGTCTATAGATAAGTTGATAAGCAAAGCAATGCAAAATAGTGGCGTTTCTTTGCATTGTGCATTTTACATAACTGCACACTTTTTTATTCAAGATTGCTTTAAAGTTTTGGACTGGTACACACCTCGATCCCAATCTCACAATCAAACCATCAGTTAATTAAAATGAAAACAGTGCACAAATATCACACGAAAATCTTATACAAATCTAGGCTGTACAGTGATTTAATTTACTTTTTTATACAATAGCACAATTACTTTCTTTATTTATTGTAATTGGTAAATTGATACTACATGTTATGTTTGACGCATAGGTACATATGTTTAATTGGTGCACCTAAATAACCTGTAATGTGTTTATGGTTTGTAAATAATATGCTTATAAGCTTTTGTTATGCACTTTTATTGTAATCCAATATAGCCAAAGAGACATTCGTAGCTGGTAGTCTGCATATTATTTGTAATCTTGAATACATAAAAGTGAAAATGTGTTACGGGTTTTCTGATATAAGCATTGAAGTAAAAAAAATGATTCATTTTTTCTTATTTCGTTCCTCATTTGATATTCCGAAATGCTCACAATTGGATTACAGTTTTTTGATGCTGTGATTGTGCATTCCTCGACACAACCTTTGTCATCCAAAAATGGGATATGGCTGTGAGAGAAGTTTATTTAACTAAATCGCGTGGGAAAAGATTCCAATAGCTTTGACGTTCTTTCCACTCCACTACTTAGACAAGAAAACCTTGAAATAAATTTTCTTTCATTGTATGTATCATCGTTCGCTGGTGCACCAACAAATCACTACAATGCTCTTTGGGATTAAAGATGATGAAGGGGAAGTGTATAAAAAAGAAAGGGGTCAGGTGGTGTCATTGTAAGGTGCATCGCTGTTTTTCTGAAGATATATACAGCCTTACCTCAGTGCATATCATTACTACTTATGCATATAATTCCCCTACTAGCATCATCGAATGCGACCATTCTGTTTTTTATTCATTTTATGAGGATTATTTATTGTACGCACAAACCATATGGTGACCCACTTGTTGAAGTGATGGCTGGAAGTGAAATTTGTAACTTGTAGTTGCAATAACCTTATTGGGTAGAGGTTTACAAACATGTATACTAGTGTGTGTTTAGAGCCACACGAGAATGGGTTTTTTCTGTCACCTTTTTTAGGGTTTGCTGATGTAATGAAGCTCAACACATTTTTACATAATATGGAGTGTATACACTAGGTAGGTAGTAAATTAGTTTTCATAGAATTTTGAATACTTGGTCAACTCTTGGAACTAATAATTAATGAAGTACAGAAGCAGTTAGACGATGGATGATATTTGAAGTTGAAATGATGCCACAGGAGAAAACTCTACTTGCTAAAAAGCATAGCATTTGCTTTACTTTCGTTATCAGTTAATAAAATTCTAAGCTGTATCATGTAGATTATCAATCATCATCATAAAAAATAAACAGACTTAAAATAAGCTTTCTAATACAGAAAAGCTAACTATTTAAGATTGTACACAGAAGGCCTCCAATGCAAGCAACAATTCATAAAAGATGTCTTCTGGCTCATTAAACATTTTATAGACAAATGCTTTGATTAAATGTCTATTAAACTTCATTCTCAATACTCATGTTTATCTCTTTTGTTGTTTTAGGGTTAAGGCAATGATACGTTACTACATAACTGAACAAACTCATTTATAAATTTTTTATTGCTGTATAGGGAAGAAAAAGCAAGGCTACAGAAACATTCACTGTTTTATCACAAATCGCGAAGCTTATAATGCACAAGTGCATCACAATTGCATTTTTTGTTTAATTTTATTTGTATTCCCATTCCCCTCAGTTCGCCTTTTTGCAACAGTTTTGTTTGACAATGCCGGTTTTGTGAGCAGTGTTGTGGTAAAATTCATAATTCAATTTTACGACTCTCCATGTCCCAGTTGAATAGCTTGACTTAACGAACAATACTAAAAAGTCCTCAGAATTTACCTCTACCATTTATTACCAATTGCGGTTTCATGAAGGTAGCTTGTAATCCATTTAGTTTCCCATGTATGCCACATTCATCTTCCTTTATCTCTCAATTCAATGTCTACAAACGGTGTATGACTCATTGATTATATGAATGGCTTACATTAACATAGTAAAATGCGTACTTGTGTATTGTACGAACAAGTCAAATGAATAATGGGAACCATTGATATTTGTGTGTAGAAACAACAAAGTAACTTGGAATTGGAATATTTATTCCTGCGTTGATAATTTCAGCCGAAACACGAGCTTTTTTTGATGCAATGGTAGAATTACAATACAGCAAAAACGCAATCACTGCGTTTCAGCAAGTATGTATTTCCTTAAGTATAGGTTACTCTGTCATTACTGCGAAACACAAATGAAAGTTATCAGTACATAACTAGTACAACATAACTTATTGCTTGACGCAAACAGCGACTAGTGTCATAAACAATTCCAGACAGTGACCTTTTATGAGCTCTCATTAACATTCAATGAATGAGTTCAAAATTGAATCCAATTCAGGCTTAATTTAATCCAACAAATTCCATTGATACAAGTAATTAGTTCAATACGCTTTATTCACGCAGTGGTGCTTTCCAATCATTTAGTTAATGATAGTGAATATGGGATCACACTGCACAAAATGATTAAAATTGACAAAGAAAGAAGTGTATGCTTGATCCTAAAAATCCCAAGTAGCACACAAAGTATAACTTTTTCTCTAAATGAATAATGTCCACAACTCCAGACTCTCGACAACATAGCACACCCTCCCACCCGTGTCGATAGACAGAGACAAAACAAAAGTAAAAGTGATTGCAAAAAGGAAATTACGATGATGGCAATAATGGTCATGTGGTACGGACGGAGGAGCTACCACCAACGGGCAAAGATATTTACTTTTAAAACTGATTACAGCGATACATCAAAAACACTGTTCCCATCATAATAACAATAATCAGGATTCACCATCAATTGCCACTACATCAACTGGTGGCACTGGCAAATGACTAAGGAGGAAGTGATGGTAATGGGAATGAGTCAAGTCAAGGAAGAAAAGAGACGGGGAGGGATACAGAATAGAATCTGAAACAAGCAGAAAAACTTTGGCTATTTCTCATCCGAAATCTATGATGACATGGCCATTATGATGATGTGCCACCTCGACACCACCGCTACGCCACCCTCCTAGCCTTACTTGTTAGGAGATAAATGGCATGAGCAGTAAAGTACATACTTTTATCATCAAGCTACTTATGCGAGAAGTTGCAACAAAAAGAGAGGGGCTATTTTTTGTTATTGATAATAGTATAGATTCTGTACATGTTGCATCATTACATTTATAAACTTGTAATAATAGTCATATACTCAACAGCACAAAACTAATATCCCCAATGAAAGTATCCCGTCGAGTTTAATACCACTGTTGCTTTCTACGGGCATGCCATAGCAAACTGACTGCCCTAGTAGCTGCCTTTTACATTAACCATGTATTTATTTACACAATAAAAGACGCTTTATTTCATGAAAAAAATGAGCAACAAGAGAACAGGCTTCTACTAGGTGTCTGTATACATGCATAGCTGATAGCTGACTGACTGGGCACGGCAAGTGCAATATCCGGGAAATTCATCGCTGAAATGAGCTCCATCATCAACAAAAGCAGAACTACACATTTTATCTACAGTGATTGTGCAAGTATGTGTGGACGAAGTATAAGCCATGAGTGGTGGTTGCAATAACTGGGTAAATGTTTTCTGCTTGAGGCTCTCTCTTTCACGCTGTGTGTGTCAGTTGTGATGTAGGATGTGTGGATGATGATGATGACGATAGTTCATATGACTTGGCTGGATGGATGGATAATGGTAATAATCATAATATGTGAGGAGACTATTGATGATGATGAGCAGTAACATTCATATATCAAACTTTTTTCCTGTTACACTCTGAGAGCACTTTTTAGCGAACGAGTGAACACGAGGGTTGACTCTGAGGTTCACCCTTCTTGTCGTAAATGCCATTAGAACGGAAGTGGTGATTGGTACAGTGCGTTTTGTCATGTCATTTCTGAAAATATGCAGTCATCATTTCTAAACAAGGAGAGTAGATATTCTTGTTATCATTGTCATTTGGTATGGATGAGGATGATAATGACGAGAAGGATGCAACAAATATATATGAAATCATCGTTTTCATCGCGGAACGTTTCCCTTATGCTGAAATACGACCATATTTACATGTTCATCAAATCATGCATTTGACTTTTCACATGCAACCACACAACTGAACCCACTACAAGGAACAATGAAGCCAAATCCGGGAAAAAGTGAATAAGGCAAAGTGATTTTTAAATAATTTTGTCAACCGTGTAAATAGCCCCAGTTATATAGTAAAAAGAGTATACAGGCAAAACTCATATTCTACTGTTTGCATTTCTATGACCCAACTCACGTAGTATTTTGTTCTTTTAATTTTGTAACTAAATTCATATTAACAAACAGACAGCTTAGCATTTTGCGGTCTGTGGTTGCATAATATTCTGTCTAGAAAATAAGGCAAAATTCCATAGAGCATACCTCGCTCACTCCAGTTTTGTTTCTTGTGAAGTAAAATAGAAGACCCATCGGGAGTTAAGACGAATCTGATGAAATGAACTCATTCGCCATGAATTTATTTTCTACGAATGTATAAAAATTCAAGCTTTATGTTCATAAAAATTGCATTTTCAATATACCAACCATCAATGCTATTGACTCGAGTACCCGATCAATTCGAATGGAGACGACAAAAATTAGATCGAAGTATGTTTATACGAAGTACAGTACTCTTTGGAGAATTTTCAAAGAAAAACAGTGACAAGGCAATCCATTTAAATATTTATGCATTTTATTTATTTACAAAAGGTTTGTTATTTTTAAATAGATTTTCATTTCTCCCAGCAATCAAATTCGAATGTTATAATAATATACGAAGGCACGTTTTTATCACAATTTGTTCAAAATGCATATAACAAAGTTGCCATAAGGCTTAATAAATGACTTTAAGGCATTATTTTCTTCCTTTTTCCTTCCGCCCTAAAACATTTTTCGTATTTTGGAAACATAAAAAAGGCACTTGAAACCAGAAATAAAAAACCCCATAAACTTTATCAAAAACACTCCTTCCCATGCCATCGAAGTTACAGCAGCACCACTACTGCCGACAATGTAGTATTTGTACTTGTAGAACATGCATTTTACCTACTTGAGATGCCGATAGAATAAATATATACTTTGCACAACTTCTCTTGCCATAGCTTGGAATTGAGCTGGAGGAAAACCCATATAAAACTATCATATTGTGTTTTAAAGCAACAACAGTAATAAATATCAACTTTTTACGTTATATAAAGAAGGGGGAAAGTTCAAGAGCATTTTATGTTTTTCTCGTGTAAGCATATAGGCTTCACGTTTTTTTGCTGTTGCATCAGGCAAACAACAACTTGGACCGTTTCGTTAAAAAATCAAGTAAACTTAATGTTCACATGCACAATTCAAGTCAGAATATTATGATATTGCATTTTGGACCCGTGAAGAAACAGGGTATTTGCAATATCAGAGTTTTTACAACTATCACCGTTACGTTGTGTTGGGTTGAAAAAATGAACTCGCATTATTTTTTTCTTACCCGTCATGGTCAAAAACTTTGTATGCATTTACGATTAGCAAATGGGAGTAGTTGTGCAATAAGAGAAGGCAATCCATGCATTCTAAATCAGAAAATGGCAATAGAATGAACCCATGAACAAGGATATGACGCCATTAAGCTGAGGAGAAGTGTGCACTATCGTAATAATGCTTGATAGAAAAAGAGATGGAATGACTTCTGGGACGAAACTATAACTGCTTAGGACATTCCACCATCATCATGATGATCATCAGAGTTTCAGTATGAATGGAAAAGTGATGACAAGAATAGTCTACTTGGTATAGTCAACCAAGCAATGATACAGAAAGGGTGATGTAGCCGTTTTATGTAAGCAGCACCAAGTCATTTATTGCTTTCTTTAAACTGCTCCAGTTGAAAATGGGAAAGGTATAATGGCATAAAAATTTGTACATTTATTGCAACTGCCGACAGCAGCACATGGATAATAATAACAAAAACAACAACGAGACACAACCAAGTAGCTTGTTGGCTCTCTTGACTTGAAATTGTAGTAAGAACAGAGAGAAGGCATGACAGAAGTCGAGGGAAGAAGAAAATGACATCATCTATGCAATCTCATGGAAAAAAACATGTTAGTTTTTTGTTGATGACGGTGGTTGTGAGCTAAAATCTACATCGCTTGAACACAGTAAAGGAGAGATGGAGGGCAAACATTAGAGAAATGTTACAACTTGTAACTATCTTGGTTGCTAAAATGTTACATCAAACTCATATCTTTATATAAAACTACTTGATCTTCTATCACGATGCACACTTCTGGCGGTAGCTTGCTTTAACACGGTGCTTTATTATGACTTTGTCTTCATGCTCAATGTAGAAGAAATTGTGAGCCAACTTGGTCCACAAATTTTGTGTGATGATGAAAGAAGAAAAACGTATTATTGCTTTTTGCGACTAACCTGTCATGATGCCTTTTTTCGCCATATCACTATCAACCACCATTGCACCATAACATTTACATTAACATTTTGTTTGTTTTTTGACGAAGAAGGAGGCATTTTTAAGTGAGAATGTAGGATGACGGAATACCATGATTCATTTAATTCATCCTTCCTTGAAAATCATGTTCTCCAAAACAAGGATGCATACGCATGACTGTTTTTAGGGTTCTTGTATTGCACATATTCTGTACGTTTGTTCTCATACTCCAGCTTTGAGATTTTTTTTTCAGGTAGGTATAGAAGGAAGACATTCGTGTTGAAAGTGCTGTATTATATCCATGACCATTCTCCAAAGATGGAAACTTGACTGTGGCGCTGGTGCTGACGTTGGAATTTGTTTGGTACAACTTTTTTAAAACCAATTTTAAAACTAAGCATTCATAAGGGAGCTTCAAAATTTAAACGTTTTCTTTATTCTTAATGTGAAACTTGAACCTTATACTTGAAGCATGTAACATGTCAGCACTTTGTTTGACTTGATTTTAAATGGTTCTGTTTATGTTCTTGTTCTCGTCACACCAACCGATCGTGGGATAGTTACAGTTTGCACAATTCCGCAAACTTTCAGAATGTAAAACGTTGATAAGAGTCATCCAGACTGTGTATCTTCAAAACTGGAATTATCTTGATTTCGTGAAGAGCACGATTTTGTTATCATCGTGCAATTACTCAATGTGTTATCATCAGAAACAGAGCTTCGAATTATTGTCAAACTACATGGAATCCTACCATTATTATCGGATTGAATCCATAGTCCATTGGTTAAGATTCTTTACAAAAGCAATTTGGTTTGTACTCCCGTTTGCATGCAAATTACACAACAAGCGACATCGAGTTTTTTTGACATCATGATCATCATATATTTAATGATTCGTTCATCATGGATGTAATGTTTATATTTTTGTGTCATGAGCATATCGTCAAAAATCCATTTAGGAAGAGAAAATATTATTATTGTCGTTATTTTATTAACCTAATGTTAAAATTAGCAATGACGACGATTTTCTGAGAAGTTTTTAGTTATAACCATTTTAGCCATAAACATTTCTTCATTCCGTGGAAATAGGTCTGCAAGTTACTCTACATCTATTTTCTATTTTAAGTAAGTTTATTTGTGTAATATCCTACTTCCTTCTGTTTCTCGACAAGAATTTTTATTGTATTTTCGGTGATATATGATCATTCCAAGAGACGAGTGTACTTTCCCACGACATATATAAAATCAGAAAATCCATCAATTCCAACTTGCAAAAAAATAAAATACACATAATCATTCACGATTTATTATAATATATGATCTCTTTGCCCAAAAAGGAAACTGAAATATAAAAATGGCTGAAGAAAATGCAAAAATGCGTCCTTCCTGTTCCAGATTGATGATAAATAATATATGCTGGCAGAAATGCTTGTATGTTTTATGCATGTACAAATGAAAAAAAATCTTTTCAATAGAAAATGTTCGGCTGACTGCTGTAAGGGGTTTCCAGTCTAGTCTTTTCATTCATTTCTCTGTTTGCTTTCAAGTTCTTTTCCTATATTTCCAGTTGAGTCTTTTCCGTTGGCTCTAAACTCGTAAGCACTTCCAGTAATATTGCGTTGCTTTTCATTGTAAATATTTGTAGTAAAGGATTCCTCTAGTGATGTAGCTTGAATGAAGTAAGTACTTGGGGAGCAGTCATAAAAATAGGGCGAGTACGAATGAATAATAATTAATTCAGCATCATGTAAGATAAATAACTACAACTTCTTCCAGCTGGATGACTGAAATTTTGACTTTGTACTAGCATGTGAGTAAAGCACGTTACGCATACTTGGCTATACTTTTAGTATATTTCAAGTCAGCTCAAATGATCGCTTTCAATAAAATTATTTTTTCTTAAAAATATGAAAACCATATGGTATGGTTCTATGTTCTCATTTGCAGTAAAATGAAAAGAGGATAAGTACTCTCGAATATAAACTTATTCAACTTTACCGCCTTCCGCTTCATTGCAAGAAATTGTCGGTCTTGGTGATGAGATTTGGAATTTTCGGTTTGTTGCTTTTACCCTAGAATATATGCAGTGTACGTCCTCATCCCATCAGAGTTTCATATTCAAACGGATATATGTGTATGTATGAACCATTCAGTTAAATTTTAAATTGGAATTACTATTTTTACTGGTGATATACACTATGACTGCTGATAACTGGCGATGACGATAGCGGATAGCAGCTATTATTTTAACGATGAATGTTTTTTTTGCCAGGGAAGATAACGTAATGTTGTGCAAACATTAGAATGTGAATGGAATGTGGAAGCATCTCACATACTTGCTTTCTTTGGGTGATAAGTTTGATATTATTATCAAAATATTCTTATCCAACTATTACATTAGCAAAGCCAAGCATAAACGTCTTGCACTTCAACGTTTTTCTTGTCCTTTTCACATAAAATGAATGAATTACAATCATGTCGCAAGCAGTGTATACACAATATAAAAATTTGTAATCTACATAGTAATGATGATGAACTGGATCTATTTGTTTTGAGACCAACTTGTTTTCAACTTGTTTCCATTCAATTTTAGATGCTGTTATAGCTTGTAAGTTTGTTCCGTTTTGTATATGATTACATCACTTTAAATGTATGACCGCATAAAAATCCCGAGTGAAATACTAAGCGAAATCTGTATGCTGATGTTAAGAGCAAGAATGAGTAGATATTTGTGTAACGACCCGAATCTTCCTTTTACTATCAAGCAATGCGAGGGTGGGAGAGACATCATTAAGTTGGGAGAGGAGATTGTAATGTAAATCTATTTTTTTCATGAAAAAATGTTGTCTGTACTGCACACTTTTATGGTGAAAAACAATATCATATCGTATACATAATAAAATAAAACGAGGAAAAAATATAAGATGCAAATAGGTTTTTATTTTGAATCAGCTTGAAACGCTAATGCTTTCACACAGCAGACAAAACAAACATGCTTCGAAGGAAGTCTCGTTTTACTTATGGGGCATCAAAGTACATAGTCATATAAGCCAGCATGATCATCATCGTGACATTATTATTTATTTTATTTTATATTTCAGCAAACTTTAATTTTTTTCTTCGGAACGGAATGGCCATATATGATAGTGACGCAATATAAAAGTAATTTTTACATAGAACACCCAAAAAACACCAACTGCTGGGATTAAACTGTGTACATCGAAAGATCAAGTGAGTTAAGTTATAAGTTGGAAAATGATGTGATGCTTGCATCATCATCATCACGATCTTCTACAACAATAGCGTGAGTATCACCATATCATGATGATGGCATCACAATCTTCGTTCTGTCGTGTGTCCCTAGATGAACATAATCATGTTGGTTAGTTAATGCTGCTGCTGGCAGACAGACAAAAGAAAAGGCATCAGCAGACTTATTTTGCATATCTTCTCGCTACTACAATGATGATGTTGTGGTAGAATATTGTTAACAAGAGAGTTCACTATTATAATCCCTGGTAATACCACATGGTTTTAAACTTGAAGGAAGACCAAGGGGGAATATGTGTTCGTCTGCTGTGTGTACACTTTTAATAATGGGTAAAGAAAGATAAGTACCCAAAAAAGCAAACTTTTTAACTGGAAGCGAGACGGAAAGAAACTTTTTCGGGAGAAAATGAAGGAGAAAGAAAAGGAAAATTTAGAATCCAGGAATATGTTTGCATCACGCAGACAATCCCAATGAAACTTGTGGTATAATAGCCACAAAACTCGGATGATGTTGGTGATAGTGATGATGAGGATGATGATGGTGGAATGGTGGTGGTGCACTAGTTGGTGTCTAGTTGTGTGGATGTGGTTTCCAATGTTGCGAAGGGCCAGGAAAATTAAGGCCTACTGTCTTGTCTGCTTAAACTCTTGCGTAACCCTTAAAAATGTAGTGGAAAAAGTTGCAAAAAGTTTTCACTCAATGCTAATAATATACTTAAAGAGACGGGAACCATATACATACATAATTGTACATATCCACTCTCAATATTATGAGAAACCCATACTATGCATGTATTTATTATTGTTCCATCATAAATTACTCAAAAGGCATAAGATAATGTTACAAGGATTAAACGATGGAAGAGGAACCCAAAAAAAATCTGGGAAAACGAACAATCTGTTGTGAGTGAGTTTACCAAAAAACGAAAAAAGAGTTTATTCATTGAATTCTACTTTTGGAGAAAATGTATAAAATAAGCTTATTTTCTGGTTTACTTGTTAGTTAGTTATTAGCAAAGAAGTTGTAGTTGTAGTATTGCGGTAGCAGCACTGCTTTTTCGATTTTAGCGTTACCCTTCAACGTTGGGAATTGAACATCCAACGGAAAAGCAGTGTAGGAAGGAAGAATAAGAATCAAGTTGAAAAGAGAAAAAGCATTTTCAAATAATGCTTCTCCAAGGACCACAAAAGATGGAGAAGACCAAGTGGTAGGAGAAGTCTGTTGTACGTTCAACATTTCTGCGTATATTTATGCTTGTGGATGGATGGATGGAAAGTTTTTTAGATAGCTCTGTTCTCATCAGTAGCTTCCAGGCAGCTAAGAACACTTACATTACATTACTCGCAATTCATTTCGTGCTATCGTTTACGCGATGAGGTTGTTCGCCCTGGATGGAGTCTTCCCACCCGCTGGTCACAACATCTTATTATTGTTAGCAATTTCATATAGCAGGTCGTTTAATGCTATGTTTTGTAATAGTAATAGCATATAGAACCTTGAGGAAGAAATAAACAGATAAAGCTGGATGGAATACAACTAACTAACCACGAAAGAACATCATCATCGTCGATATCATCTTGTGCCCGGGGAGACGTGAAGGCATGCAAAAGTTACACTGACGCATATTATTTTTTGTTATTGCCACCGCATATTTGTGTCTCGTTTAATTCAGTCCTCTTACTATTTGTACTTCACATCAAAATAATATTTACTACCTGTGTATAATGGTTTTAAAGAGCACACTTTGTTGGATAAATACGTGATACTGATATTTAATATTTGTCTAGTGTAGTGTGTTGTGTGTAGAATGCATAATATCCAGGTACAGAGAAAGCGGAATGTGAGGCACTATCTCTTATTTGCTGTCTCATGTTCCCCTGTCGGGATTGTCGGCTTTTAAGTACTTTGCTCAACATGTAGTGTACCTCTGCCGAAACAAGATTCCAATTTATATGGAAGGTTGGTTCATTTGCAGGATCTTACATTTTTATTGTCGACATGGTTTACCTACCATATAAGCCAAGAAAAACAAGCAATGTATCCTGCAAAAACAATGGAACCATGAATTGAGCACATATGGCTTCTGACTGAGTGACACTGGAGGATTCATGAGAGTTGAAAGTTGAGAGAACGTAGCATTATTTTAGCACTGACAAATTGTACCAGCAAATTTCACCATTTTATCTGTCAGGTTCCCTTATCTTTCTTTATAACACTAGAGAGAATATGTTTATTACGACTTTTGAATTCTCGTACACACATAGGCATACTACAGACTACATATTTATTTGCATCTGTAGAATACTATATTGTATTGCTTCCCTTAATGTAATTTATTTAAAGAACTGTTGTATATTTGATAACTTCAGTGGTTGCTCAGTATTCTGTTGCTTTGCTCCGACTTTATATATATGCCTCTAATAGTTTGACTCGCACGCTTTTGCTGCTGCAAAAGACACGAGAAAAGTTCAATAGATCGATTTTCCAACAGTGTGAAACAAGTTGCTTTGATTTGGAAACAACAAAGAACAAGTATTTGGCAAATTTTGAATACATATTTGCATATAGTAACAGGTATGAAAATGATTTAGTATCAAGTGACTCTTTATTATACATTGTATTGCATTGCAGAGATGCTTTTTGACAGCAACTATGAGAAATACATTATGCAATCTCACAGGCCCTGTGAGACTTTCCCCGAAGTAATAACAACAAAGCTCCATCTCATTCTAAAATACCAAGAAGAGGCAAAAATATATCATCTCTCTATATTTACTACCGTGATATCATCTTTCCTGCATGGCCATGATCAAATGAAAGCATGCAGGAAACAAGAAACAACCGCCATGGTACTGGCAACGGGATAGCATAACCGAATAAAAAACCACAGCCACCATATTAGTACAAGCTTACAAAATGGTGATATCAACGTAAAAGCTCTCATTCATCCATACTCTACGTATTCTTTCTTGTTTACCGTTTTCGTACTTGAAAATGGAAAGCACGATATTATTTTGAAGAACTGCAGCAGCAGGAAGGAAACAGAAACAGACTGAGAACAATATTTATTTATGCATAAATGAATATCTATCTGGCTGTGAAAATGAATCTGTGAGAGTGAAACAGAAGAATGGGTTGTTTTGAACAGACATATGGGAATAAAATAAATGACTGAGCTCAAAGCTTGATATAAACACACGTTGATGTGTCCATATTTAAAGCAAAACATAATTTTTACACATAACACACGTCAGGCAACTAAAAAGTATGAGCATCACCAGCAATATTACTCAACCATAGCGAAGTGCAACCAACATAAAAGAGCGACATGTGTGTGTGTACGTAGCTGGCAATGCATTTCATCACGTATAGAAATAGTTTTGTTGTGGTAGGCAAGTCAAGTCAGGATTCCGGATATTACAGCTTGAACGCCTACAGTGTACTGCAGTTTCCTTTGAGGGAAGGCGGAAAATAATGAATGAGAAATGAGATTATTTACACAGACAAAGAAATTTCCTATATGCAGGGAAATCTCTAAAAATCTATGATGCTACTGATGCAGTAGCATGTGGAATCTCTATCAGCTAAGGGAATCCAGCATTGCGTGTTATACCTAAACCATTGAAAGATTTTGCTCAATTCTTACAGAAACAGCGAGCGGAAAGATAGCAGATATGTGGAGAATATACAGAACAGTACGTGGCGTGATAAGCTGGCTGGATATTGATGAGGATCATGATCATCATGAGTGTGAGACTACAGTATAAAATCCCTATAGACAATGATTGTTTCATTGGACTACATGCATGCGGTTTTTTTTTTGCCAAAATCAGCAAACCAACCAGAACCAGGACAGAAAGAATGATGGTCACACCAACAAGAAAAAATCATGTTCATTCACGGCCAACATTGTGTGTAGGAGATTTTTGTTCGAGTTGTGATATTAGATACTACGGGTTTCTTTAAAGCTTGAAAAATTTTGCATATCAAAGACACTACTACAGAGAACAAATCAGCTAATGTACACTTTCCTGTAATAGCAGCCATAGAATGGTGAGATGATATATTGCCATCTGTGAAGGTATGTCGTGGCATTGTAGATGAAGAAACATGAGTAAACTCATTTGTTAAGTGCAAAAAATGAATTGGCTAATTTAAAACACAATTTTACTTCCCTTTTTACTGTACTTCGTGCTAAAACACATAAACTAGCACCTTCAGGAAAGTGTACAATAAAATTCATGTCTTCCAAACTCATACAGGCAACCGTGAAGCGAATGTTGATGTTGTAGCATTAAACAATCATAAGACCTAAGTTAAACTTCGACCAGGTAATACTACATGTTTCTCATTATTCTCTCTTCGTCTCGCTGCACTGCAACATATATGTAATTTGCTTTTTATCGTCGGGAAAAAATAATATTGTATTATGACTTGCGAGGAAAGAAGATAAAAAGCTTTTATTATCCCCATGTTTGCAAGTAGCTGGTAATAATGTCATTGTAGATGTACACGTTCCCTATAAGAATGTGTAGTTTCTGCAAGTTAATAGTATATCAGTATATAAGGTATACTATGTTTGAACAGAGTGGAAAGGTGTGTGAGTGCACTGACAATGAAAGTGCCTGTGGCGATAATAAAAGAATTATTTGCTTGACGGTAATATTAAGGATGGCCAACGTGATGTTTGTTGTAGCATTATATTGACGCAAGTAAACCATCTTATTGCACTTATTGCAAACGCAACTTATGTATATCCCATCACTTTTCCTTTCAAGAGTTTTTTCACATAAAATTGCACTGTGTATTAGTAAGGTTGCCTTTATAAAATTGATGTCTGATAATAATAAACTGCACCCATAACTCAGTATGTAAGTTGAAGCAAGATAAAAATGAAGGGAAGTGTTGAAGATTGCATTTCCCCATGAGGAATGCATCCCTCAGGAATTTTTATGATGGGCTCTACAGTAGAATTCACTTGTAATTCTACTTGAGTAATTTCAATTGTAACGGACAAATTATGCTCTGTGTATAACTGTGAGCATCATTCTTGTCTTTCAGCATATATGTTAATGAACAATTCTTTGCAAAATAATGCGTGTGCTTGTAGCTATTTCAAAGTTGATTTCTGATTCGAGTAAGATATTTTTGAACCATTTCATTATTGCACTTGCTTGTTTAAGTTGGGTTGGAAAAACTCAAAATCGATCAGTATGACACAATGCGTTGTGCTTGTGAAAGCCTGAAAAACTTACAAACATACTTGTCAGTATGTAATTTCGTGTAACTTGTTATTTGGTGCCGGTATGTCTGATCGTGACATCTGCTTGGAGCAAGAAATTGACAAGCATCCTTTACCTACTATGCATTCATGATACCTTGCGTAGACAACTAAAGGCTAAATTGATTGTCGACCGAAATGGCTTTGGGGGAAAATACGATTACATAATATATTTTTCACAGTATGTTTTTGTGCCATCATTTTTTATGCACATTCTATATCAGTAGAAATGAAAACTATCAGACAAATTGCATATCTTTATAAACAACATGCCACCTTTACAAGCTTTATGTTTGCCTAAATTTATCTGTAATTGCAACGGTGCTGGTAATCAGATAAAAATCACGTAAAGGTCAAGCATTGATGCAATGTCATAATAGAAACGAAAGACAAAACTCTATTTCATAATTTTATAGAAATATGATTTTGTAATTACTGGTATTTGCAACAAATACCTAAGCTTTAAATGGAATCATTAGAGAAGTAAAAGTAGCAAACAAAATTGGCAATTTCTATTAGTATATACAGTTGATGCGAAACGCTGCACATATATGTGAAACTAAAAGTTCCCTCCCAGTACATGCTGCAATCATAACAAATTACAATGCTACTCCCTTCACAGTTAATATTGACACAGCTGGGAGCAAATAATTTTCCCTCTGGCTAATCAGGATCTCAGTCGGAATCTTGTCTAAAGTCTTAAAGCAGAATCACATTTTATCCCTTACGTAAGGGAATATTTAATGTGCTTTATGAATAAAAGTGAAAATCTTTCTTTGCAGCAAATGTCTCATTAATTTTTTTTGTGAATTTTGACACAGAAAGGGACGCATGTGAATTTCTTTGCAAATTGTGATTTATTGTAATTGAATAAGAAATGGGTTATACAACTGTGCGACTGTGGGTTGGTCTCATATTCCGACACTCTGATTTTGGCTAAATATCCACAGTCAACACTGGTAATAACGAAGTAATACCGCAGTAATGAGTAGCGGATCATTTTCTCAGAGGGAAGAAGCAATTTACTTTTAATAGGATGCAGATGGATCTCTAAACAGTCAGCTAGAGACCCAAAAATGGATCACAGAAACATCACTAAAAGTACAATTTTATAATATAGGTAAAGTCAGTATACTTTTAGCTGCAAGATGCAGCTCAGAAAAACATTCCCTTCTTGTCTCATTATTATGCAATTTACTTTTAGCGGTACAGATAAATGAAAACACTATCTCAAAGCTTAATTCTTCATTCTTCTAAGCTTACGCCAATAACTTTCATTCGTGTAAGAAAAAGGAAGGCGAACGGATATACAAGAGTTTATAATTACATCTTTTGCAAAAACAAAAGAAGTAGGAAAAAAAGTGATTGGAAACAGTTTATTAGTATCCGTTTGGTCTTGCTACTTATGTAGCATCATTCTCATGAGGATTTGCAAAAGTACAAAAGATGTACTATTTTAGGTCTTCAGTTCGCAGATTTTAGGACGGAATATGCTCGGCAATTTTATCTGCGAGAATCTAGTGAGCTAGCAATAAACTACTAGAAGAAACGTTGGGTAGATAGCGATGGCTTTATGCGATTACATTAAGGAGAGAGGAGAGACTATGTATAATACTTGCAGTAAGAACATGTTTGCATAATATGTGCATGCCTAGCACTTTCGCTTCTGCTACGTAATTCGTAAGAATAACAGTATTTTGTAGACTTTCATGTTTATCTTGTAGGAAATGTCTATATGAGTCGTTTTATGTCGTTAGATGGGAAGAAGTAGGAGATATAATAGCGGATTGTGCATTCTAGTTATTACATATTACCTCATCAAAATTATTTAGCGTGTATTACATTATATAGTACATGCATAAGCGAGTATACCAAAATTTGCAATAAGTAATTACTGTAATAAGCCTTTGTGCAGAATCTTTGTGGCGAAAACTGCCGTAAATCGGACAATCGTGAGGCACAGTAACAACAAAAGGTAGAAATAACAGCGACAATGCAGTAACACCCACCCAGTTCTCCCATCACCGAATGCATAATTCCCATACAGCCTGCAGGATTATATTTATTGTTTGTCTTGTGGGAACTAAAAGGAGCTTATAACCAACTGAAACAATGATGAAGTGCAAGAACGAAACCAAACTCGAACTGGTATTAAAATACGAAAGAACGGATTTTATGCATGCAAAGTTGATTATCTGGGAGTCGAGGTGAATTCTTCACCTACATATATTGCAAACAAAATTCGCTATTGGATGTAGTTGACTGTGACCCATCAATCCATCATCACCGCAAGGCAAAGCAAACTTCTTTTTTAAACAAAGAAGTGGGATAAAGATGATGATTACGTTGAACGATTATTTTTTGGGGGAACATTGAAACCCTCGCGATTCAAACATTATGATATTATACCCATTTCAATTCTCCTAGGCATAACCACGGACTATGGATATACACTTTCTGTTTTGCAGTTTGACCGAGTTTGACGTAAGTTTCAGAATTACAATGGCGTATGCCTAACTGCAACATTTCGTTTGATCTCCTGTCCCAGATTCTTTACGTGCAGTCGCACAAAAATAATAGAAAAACTTATAATATCTCAATCCAATTCCACATGCATCACGAAAGACTCAGAAGACTTGACTGATTGAATTTCGTATGTCGCTGATGTTACTACTACATATTGTGCTGTGTCGTGTCTCCGTGTTGCACCAAGTGATTATCGTTGGTTGGTACAAACCGACAATATCAGCACGGTATAATCACTCACATTGCGTAGGCTTCAGTAATAAGAGACATACATATGGCGTGTATGTTGAATTGTGAATGTTTGTGGAGGTTAAAGAAACAATTGCAATTATAATAACTGTGCCGAAAATTCGCAAATGAACCATTTCTACAATGAAAAAAATTCTTTGTCATTTTCAAGAAAACAAAACTACGGAAATTCTGGTTTTGGAATTATCACGAAACGCACAAAGAAGGAGAATAGGAGATTGCATGGATATATATAGTGCGTGTCATGTATGAACCATAATATAATAATAAAACTGATAATGAAGTCTAAAGAATTCTCATTTAGCTTTGGTTATTATCACACTTTTTGTCTCTTGATTGCAACTTTGATAAAATTAGTAATTATCTTTCTTCGGGGCTGTTGTTCTGTTGAATGCCATGTGAATCATGTGAAGAAAATGATTGTATACAGTATACTCATACTGTATACAGCTCGAAGATGCTGCCATACTTGACTAATGAGTAAACTGTACAACGACAAAGTACTGCATTTATTTCCTCACGCACCAGCAATCGTAATACCGAAAGAGACAGTGGGAACTTCTTCTTTACTATTCTTCACTGTTTAAAATCATTGTCATTCCACTTCCCCTTTCAACATGAAAACAATGCTGCTGTTGGCCAATGAAAATAAACAATTCACCTATTTTTCATTCTTGAGAATACAAAATATGCATAGACATAATGAAAAGTAAAAACGAAAACAGTGTAACGACAAAGGTCATTGTAATCATATTCATTATCCAATGGTACTTTCAATATCATTCATTTTCATCATCATTATCGCACATTGAAGAGCACCCAAGTCTGCTTGTAGTAAGCATCCCTATTTAACAATATTAATTAACTGCATGAGGAAAAATCGCCAGAGTCCTAGCTTACTTCAATGCAACAAAACACAAATTGTCAAGTTTATGTCGTACTTTGGTATTTTGCACAATCGCGTTTCTCTTAATAAGTATGGCATATATGCTGTAGTTAGTTGCAGTCAACCATGAATTTTTTACGCATTTTAGTTACGAACTGAAGAGATAAAAAAGCTTTAGCCTTAACCATTAAAATTTAGCAATCAACGAACTTCCACCGCTTGCGTTGGCTTACCTCTTTTTTTGGACATGATTATTTATTACGAGTTTCAAGACTCACAGTTGATGAGTATGCAGATAATACTATACGGTCACAAAATTGAAATAGCTCGTTAGTTGCCGCGGCCATTGTAACAATAATTAACGCATATCCCATGGTGCGATGTGCGATCATGCTAAAACGCTAAAAAGCTGCGTGTGTGCAAAAAGGAATAATGTGGACTGTGGACTCAAGAGAGACACGTTGCTGAATAGGTTTTCTCCTCAACTCCAATGTCCTACTAGAAAAACGGTTTTACTACACTCTTTTAATGAACGGAGGATTTTTAGCCGATACACTAATTTATGCCTTCTAGAAATTGCATTTAGAAAAAATAATGATTTTCATTTTACATCTTACCCATTCATATATAATAAAAAGCAAGAAATATGAATTTAAAAATGTTAATACGAGGAAATATAACCCTGCTTGTGCATGCACCATGCATCCAAAACTTATTGCTAGAATATATGAAAAAGCACATCAACGAAAACTCTATAATTTCTGGGTTTTTTGTGGCTTAGACTGGTAACTCATGACAGAATATTGCAGTATTAACAGTTAGAGCTTGATATATTCATTTGAAGAAGCCTACTATTACAATAATAACTACTGTGTAGTATTCCTATTTAATGTGCATAACATGCTATCGTTCAAAAACGAATTGTAATAAAAATCACACTCTCATAAAAAGAATAATAATATAATCTGACTGAATGACAATTAAAATCTAGGCCAAATAACTTTTGACAAGGAAATTCACATCGCCATCAAATGCAAAAGTAATGCACTAAAGATTAGGGACTGCACCGTAGTAATTTGATATAAAATTTGGTGTCCAATTGTAAAATGAGTTGAGCATGAAAACGACTTTTTTGGTAATCTATTGAAAAAGGCAAAACATTGAAAGTGAACCAATTACTTGTTATTACCATCTGTCTATGGGACAGTACAATTGCACAGAAGTTGTAAGCACTTACAATCACATAATGATTCAATGATATAATGATAATGCAAACAGTGCACATTTGGATGATAACAGTGAGTAGTGACATTGTTGGATTACTCACATAACATAATATCCCATAAAAGTAGAGCCAAAGTAGTGAGCGTAATACAAAGACTTACCGGTCAACAATTGAAACGTAATAAGTTGAATCCCTATAGAATAGAGTCATGTGGGCTTTCAACTGACACGAGTACAAAGATTCAACATCAAGTACGTATTACCATAAGCACACACATCAAAAACCTGCTCATTAGTATACACAGCCAACTTGAAACTTGTTGTAGTGAATAAGCATGGCAGTAGTAGTCATGTGCATCAGTCACATCTTCATCTAATTTGATGGACGAATGAGGTATGATTATCAAATCAAATCAAGGTAACGTACGATCATCAATGCCCCATGTGACGATGAAAGAGAGGGAAAAAACATTTAATCAATCTCGCTTTCTTGTAACGTACTCATCGTTTTGTCACTAAAAATTAATGATGTTGATTTTTATTCTGTGATAGGAGAAAAATTGGTTTGACATACCAGCAATCATGTCAATTGTTACATACCTTTTACGATTGCCTCTTGTGCTATGCTGTGAATTGAGTTGATGCCTTGAATATTCTTTAATTATTTTTGTGCCCTCATCATCCAATTCAAAAGTATTGGTTTTTATTTTGTTTGTGTTGTCCTAATATTTTAATGCAATTTGTCAATTAAAACGTGGAAAAGCAGATTGGATTTGGATCATTTTTTTTCAACTAGTTTATCATCACGCATGTTTATGACTTGTAAAAACATGATATATAGCACCTTATCAAAGGAAGTCAAGTCGAGCGATATTCTTGCAGCAGTTATGGCATGGCAAGGTTTTTCTTTGATGCGGCAAATCTTAGAGTCAATAATGAGCTTATAATAGAAAACTTTACTAGCATTATCGCATCAAACTGATTACGTATGCATGAATGAATGTTGAATGAACACACACATCAACTTTGGTAAAGCAAGCTCTTGAGAGCAAAGATAATAATATAAAATTGTACATAGTCCAAGAAGTAATAAAAAATTACTTACTGTAGTGCAGGTATTTAAATATGCACATCTTCCTTGATAAATTTACATGGTGCACATGCTTAAAAAATAAAAATCTCCGCTTAGGCTGCCTGTTCATGCAAAAATGTCTACGTAACTAGATTTCTCTGGCTACATAGATATGTATATTTGCCATTTAAGCCGGCTAAGCAGAAAAGACAGGTTCATGTCTTTTTAATATTTTTTCTTTCCTTTGAAAGTGTGTGTGTGTGTGTGTACCAAGCAGTAATCTTCCTCCTCTTATCTCGGTCTGTCTCCTGTGTTTACATAAATATCACCAAGAGCATGCTCAGATTGATTATATTTGTGTATGTTACTTTAAAGTGCGTAAAATGTATAAGTCGTAGTATTTTTATGAGGATTTACTAAAACATGCAATGTACCTATATGTAATATGTGCAACGCAAGCAATAAAAAATTTCCTTGATATCCATCCATGCATAATGTTATTTGTATCCCTGAAACTTCCACAAAACAAGGCAAATAAACACGATTTACCTCTCTCTGTTGTGATTGCAATTTCTCCTCTAAAGGAATTACCTGCAAACAAACCATGCCTCTTATTTACAGCCAATGTTAATGATGATGAAGGCATATTAAGCTGATGAATTCCTTCTCCGAAAATGAAATATCTATCCAAGCCTTTTTATAACGTATGCTAATATATAAGCTTAAACATTTTTGTATCTTATATTTCTCCTCATTTGGTTTGTATGCATGATGATGATGATGCATGTTAAAGATGGCAAGAACCGATAGTGGAGAAAACGCATGGAAATTCTTTTGCTTTGGGTGGCTAAACCAGCTCATAGGGTTTATGGAGCAGGTTTATTTCACACGCTCTCCGCTACTCTGTGTACATGACTCAAGTTTGTAGGAGTGCTTGCTAGTGAACTAGTGAAGAGTTTTTGGTGTTATTATCCTCTTCTCTTCTCCTCTCTATTTTTCTCTTCATCATACTAGCTAATAACACACCAGCACAATCATTCCTTTTTGCTATGTGCATTTTGAATTCGAAATATTGCTGTATTCAAATCAGCGTTACTTCCACCGAGTGAGTTTTTTTTTCTCAGCTAGGCTAAAACAATTCTACCAAATGTTCTGCAAACGATGCACAAAAAATATACAGTGGAGGAGTGAAGAAGTTTGTTAGAGTCGAGTAGTGAGGTAATCGATATCATCATATGATCATCATTCCGTTTGAGTCTTGGTTGTAAACTTACGCATATTACTACGACCGAACCCAGTATTCCTATTACGTAACCAAAGTTGTAAAGAATAGTAGACGGAAAGTGCATGCCGCGGTTGTTGTTGTGATGATGATGATGGTGGTGGTAATGCGGTCTTTCCTCGCAGTGCAGAGAATCACATGCCCTTTCTTGTTTTCGGGTATGCTAACACATCGCATTAAAACTTTTACCATATGCCAATATAATACCGTTTCTCTTCTTATAGGGACCTATGCATCTATATAAAATGGATCTACTAGGATTAGTTGATATGCTAATGTATATTCATTTGTACATGGCTTCCTTGTAATTTAATAGGTTCCCTTTTCTTCTCACTTCATAGATAATGCCTGCACAATCGCTGGCATTCAAAAGTTTATTTGCCTATACGTCCACAAACAAAGTTTCACACAACTTGACCGCACAAACAGTAAGAAAGGATGATATAATTTTATCTGAAATTTTTTGTGAATAAAGTTCAAAGGGAGTAAATTAAGATCGATAGATGTGAATGAAAGGCTGTAATAAGCTCATTTCTTTTAGTATGCAATCCTTTTTTTTCTTTAGGCACATAGTTTAGCTACGAATACTTGAAGAAGATAAGAAAAACGCAATAAATTAGGACATGATGGGTATATTTAGCTTTAATTCAATAATTCATAATAGCATTTTATTTCGTTTATGTGAGAATGAGGTAGTTAGTGGTTTGGTGACGATCGTGAAAGTATTTAGAATGAATATTCGAAAAGAAGAATTTTCCTTGTAAAAAAGGAATGTGTTTATTGTGAAGGAAAAGACATTCCACACGAATAATAATAATATGTAATAATAAAATGGCCTTTTTATGGTTATCCTCGCACTCACTCTGCCAACCTTACACGAAAATATCTTGCTTTACCTACCATTACTATACCTACGTTCATTCATAGCTAATAAGTCTCTGGCCTTTTGAAATTGACACGAAGTCGTCATTGTCGTCCTCCCAGAGTGGAATAATGGGACCCATTTCAATGAATATGTAATATGTTAGCCGTCACCATAAATCTAACTTATCGTCTAAGAGGCTCATAATTTCAGTCTATTTTCACCCTTTACAGCGTTCTTACACTGTAAGTAAACTAGAGAGACAGTGAGAAGGTACTGTAGAAAGGACACTTTCCATCCATTCCATTCCAGAGAGTACTCAACTAACTCAAGTGCAACAACAACATTTATGCATTTGCCTATGGTCGATGGTCTTTGCAGTAGTAGTGGTGTCGGTGGTCTCATCGTATTATTATTACCTCTTCTCCTCGACAATGATAGTGGTGATCGTGCTCCGGTATTCTATCACACTCTGTATACATTATGGCACACACTATATACATATTTCTCCAGTTAAATTCCCACCAACCTCGGAGGCAACTAACACGAGAGAGTCAATAATCGCCATCATAGCCATAAGCATGCATAAAAAAGCTCTTTGCCTCTTATGAAAATAACATTTTTTTTCTTCTAGAGGATAAAACAAGACTTCCTTGTCCAGCGTGGATGGCGTGGTGTATGGAAATGGAAAGTATATATTATTTGAAATAGAGTATATGTCACCACAGGACAATCCTTAATGCCCCTGGTCACATTACATTACTTTCTTTCATTCTATAAGAAGCGGGGACACTTTTAAAGCCCTGTCTTATTCTTTTCTCAGGCTTTTCCCAAACTACTTCCAGGCACGTTATTATAGCTGCTACTTTGACTATTTAGTTGGTTTGAGAGAGAGAGAAGATGAATGCTATTGTATTTTGATGCAATGCAACGGACGAGAATGGAACTAGTATCTCAGTCCTTTTCTGTCTCTTCTGAATCTGCCGCTATCCTTTTTCTGGTGAGTAATAGCAATTTGAGGTACTTTTTTTAGCTACGAGACAAGAGAGATATGGTAATGGCGGTTGTGGGAAGTGAAAAAATGCAATAATTTACCTTGTTCCATCCACTACTCTTCTTTTCTCTTGCCATTATTATTTGAAGCATATTTCTATCAAGTTGAGACTGTCATGATCTTTTACACAAAATCCCTTTTCAGGCAACGTGTAGGTAGACACCCAGACACAGGAAGGAGGAGTAAATGAAGGAATAGAACTGTTCGCAAAGTATGCATGCGGTATACATAAAAATTTGGTTCATTTTGATAGTTCTTGTGAGTTCCATTTTCTGCTTGACCGTTAGTATAGGAGTAAAAATATAGAAAAGTGATACATAGGCGAGCCTTCTAGAAAAAGATTATGTTATGCCTCATTATGGCCTCAGTCCACGGAGTAACCATAATATAATAATAAAATGCAATGTAACTTTCATTTCCTTCCTTCCTTCCCGGCTTGTTTGGAGTGTACATATACGTACGGACACAGACACTACGTGAGTTTCTCCACATATTTGTATGTATGTAAAGGGTACGTGAGCACTCAAAGGTGATATATGAGGACAGAGAAAATGCACAATGTGACCAGGCCCAATGGTCATGGGAGTTTCCTCAAGCTCAACTGCTCAAGAAGAAGATTGACAAGTGAGAGAAGAACCGAAACAGCTAGATGGAAATCACAAACGAATCCTCTTTTTACCGCGAATTTTATTACATTTTATTTTTATCTGAGAATAAATGCCTAATATTGGCATCTACGTGTAGCCTAATGTGAGAATGACAATAGGACAAGGCATTTTCGACAACAACAAGCTCATCATAAAAGAGTCATAGGCGTGTAGGAAAAAATTCTCATCTTTTTTGAACTTTGTGGTTGAGTGACGCTAGCTCCATTAACATTTAGGAGGATAACAAGACAGAAAGATTTTTCAGTCATGTGTGTGACTAAATGTGTAATTCCCTGCTTTCGTCACTCAAAATGTCCGTCTACAAAAATATAGGATTATGGATATTTCTAGAGTAAATACATTTCATGTTATAACACACACATAATAACATACCATTGTTGAAGGGGAGTCATTGTTATTTGAACAAGATGGGTATCCTGTAGACCAAAGTAGGAATCCGTTTTATACTATCCATTTCTCGTGAGTCCTGGCACCAAGTGCACCCAAGAGGACAGTAATGATTTCGTACACGGGGCTTGGCATCTACAAACGCACAGACCGACAACGACGGAAGTGTAAATGTTCGTTGAGTTTTGTCGTTCCCAGCGTTACAGACAGAAGGACAATGAAAAAAAAAACAAAAAAGAACCCCCAGAATGAATTAATAATAGCGTTAATAACTTTTCATTTGTTTCTACTTTCTGATGTAAATTGTGTACGGTCCAAAGTACATAATCATAGCTGCAAGAGTATTGTGTGCAATATATAATAAATAATAACCAAACTGAGGGATAGGATTGACTTACTACGCTTAATAATATTAACAGTACTGCATAGTAGTACTTCACTCAGCCACGCAGAAACAACCATATTCTCTTTACCAATGCATTTTGAAATTTTATGCAGTTCTATGAAACTTTTTGAACAATACAAGAAGACAGACAAGATCTGATCAAGCACGTGGTTCAGAGAAGCAGGACAAAAAAGGGAACGTTCCTTTCTTTCCCTCTCTTCCAATTGTCATCATTTGTCATTAATACCAAAGAAGAAAAAAGAATGACAAAAAATGGTGGAACAACAAAAAAGACAAAGTAAACTTGCTGAACTTCGGGGAGATCTATTCGTTTTGATTTTTACTCGTAAAAGTTACATGTTCATGGTATTCGTACCTATAAAACAATTCAATGATGCCTGTATCCCCATACCCAATTGGTTTAACATGGTATTTCTTGCCACGTTTTCGGATATACAATGCGTTTTCTAAGAAAAAAATCTTCTTCGGTACAGGTAAACTTTTGAATAAGTAACTCCTTGGCTTTTGTCCTTTTCCTAGAATCTTTTTCGTACATGAATACAATTTATCTCCCTTTTTGTCTGTTTTGGAACGTACCTCTGACTTTGTTTGTCTTTTTTTCGCTGGTAAATGATACATTCGGAAATATTTGTTATGTGGTTCAAGCTTTGGCATGAGATTATATTATGAGATATTTTTGCCATTTTTATGAGAAACATTAGTTGGCTGGTTATTAGCACGCAAGGCGGCTATTGAAAAGGTTCGTGTGCGGGCTAATGTTTTTTCTGTTGTCAGAGTTCTCCTAAGCTGCTTAGAAAGCTGAAACTCAGTACGTATGGGTAATTTGACCCGGGCTTTAAAAATTTGATATCAGTTTTTGTCCACGACCACCAGAGGGCGCACAAAATTAAGCTTTTAGGGTGAATTTATGTTATATTGATTAAAGCCAAAGACCTTAAAAAAGGTTTATGGGGTTTGTCAGACTTGAACACTGAGCGCCCACTGTCATCTTGCCTGCTGTTTGAAATTTCTAGCTGGTTTTACTATGCTATTTTGCTCAGGGTATGGTTCTTGAAGGCATAAAAAATTTAAAAATAGACAAGGCATTAGAAATATTAGTTTTTGCCAGAGAATGCATTGAGAGATGAAACAACCATGGCACATACCGATGATCAAATGGACATATCAGAAAAATATAAATTATTATTACGCGTATTGTCAGTGCCAAAATGAATGATGATCACGTTAGAGCCTACGTAAATGAAAGTACAGTAGTTTGGGTATCTTTTGCTAATAGCATAAGCAGAAAAGAAAATTTCCACATAAACGAGATAAACTGGTTCAAGACAAGTTATCATCCACAGGCACTGACGTACTGAAACATGCATTTTCCATGCTTACATCAAATTGTGAATGATTAGTTCCATCTTACCATTCCAACATTGTTGCGAGAAAATAAAGATTGAGTCTAGACGGAATTGAATAGCATTTATAAACACGAAAATAAAACCGTATTGCATTTTGTTCCAAATCATGGTCATAAATTTATATCGCCAAATAAAGTTTACAGCTGTTTTTGTCATATACATGTATTATTAACATCAGAAAGTTTGATAAAATTCATAATTTCGAATACATTCATCCACTCAACCGTTTCAACTCGCCAAATATTTAACTTTTTAAACCTGTCCATGTGCATCTTGTAATACTATCCAATAAGACTCAAATCGGTACGTTATAGTAGCAGAAGAGTAAGGATATGCGAAGCACGATTGAACGAAAACTCGAAAACATTGAGATTAAAATCTACAAAAGGCAATACTAGCCACTTATCGCGTTTCTCGGTTTTTGCCAAAAAAAGATAAATTTATTATAATCCAATCTCAATCAAGTCTTCAACGAGGCAGGTTAGGTTAGGAAATAATAACAAAATTCATCTCACAAATTTTTAAATTATTTATGAGCAATACTAAGACAATGTAATTGCGTAGCGGACAAAAATATAGTCATATAATATATGTGTGAGAAAGTTGTCAACATATGAGGCAAATTCCTATCTGCTGCTTCCCTTTGAATCTAGGAGGACAGTTGGCTAATTTTGTACCAACAAAGCGAGGTTTCAGTCGTTTCATCTCTTCCGTTAACACCAGATTTATTTCCGTGTTGTTAGACTCATAAATCTTTGAACTTCCGTCATTGACCAAAGTCTGATCCTGGCTCGCGGTGCTCTCATTCATGCAAACATGATCTACTTTCTTCTTTTGGGTATGTGAAGGCATCGGCAAATTCCCTATCGCTGAAAGATTTATCTGTATCTTAGGAACAGGCATAAAAGGCATCACGGGAGCATCTGTAAATCAGTACATGAAATTTAACCCCTTTGTGTGTATATTTTTGTATTTTTAGTACTTACCCTGGAATATTTTTTCAGAAAGTTTGTGAACTTATTTTACCTACGTCTTGCAAATTTCCATCGATTAAAGTTCTAATTTGCGCGGTTAGGTTGGCTCTGCTATCTGCTGTGACCGTTGAATCTTTCACGCTCAAATCAATATTCATGGGCTCTGTACACCCAAGACTCTTATCACCAGAAGATTGAACTTGCTCTTCATCCAGAGGTTCAAGCTTAATTGGGGGTATATTAAACTTCATGGGCTCGTAAATAATTTTTTTCTCTTCTGGCCCACTTCGATCCACCGACTTCTGACTTTCAGAGTCAAGAGCATAACTAAATACACCGGCTTCTGCATTGTCGCAAAAGCCAGGGATGAAAGTAGAATCTTCACCACTCATTATTGCAGATTGAACTGGTATAGAAGGAGTGAAAATCCTCGTGTCGTTATAATCTAATGAGGAATCTTTTTCAGCATTATAATTTTCCTTTGATCCAATATATACATTTTTATCTGCGCTCCTTTTATCTTCATTTCCGTCATCACCTTCAAGGTCTACAATGTCCATTATAACTATTTCCTGTTTCCCTTCTTTTATAATCAAAACCTCATCTTCATGTTTGCTTGCAGGTGTGTGAGGAGCAACCTCTTTGCTATCACTGCTACCGTCTTCCTGAATGAGCGATTCTTCGGCCAAAGATCTCAAATGATCCTGTGACAATTAGAAAATAATTAGTCCAATAACATAATTTGCAATCTAAAACTGAACACGACCTCATATACCTTGTGACATATCACATGAAATAGTCTTTCTTCTCCTTCGTATTCATCATTTTTCGCGTTTTTAAGACGCCATTCTTCACGCTCTTCATCAAAATAGGACTCGAACTTTTCACCACATTGAGGACATATCGCTGATTCGTGAGATGACGCTAATACTGTATCGGAATGCTCAAATCTGCCAGCGGCTAGAAATTAAATTCATACACGATTCATAACATCAATTAGCAAACGCAATTATCAATTAGCAATTAGCAATTAGCAAGAGAAACGTTGAGCAACATACAACCTTCTTCCAAATCTTTTGTCTCCTCAAACTGACTCCAGTCAGATAGATTTAGGTACCATTTTCTACACAACACTTTCCGGGCATTTGCTTTTTCTCGCCTATTCTGGCGGAAGTGCCAGTCCAGATGTTTTGAGTATCTGGAAAGCATAGATTTATTATTAATTCTAAATAATTAATTCAAAATGGTTTTAAAAATCAAAATCTTTCGTGGATATAACCATACCCTGGAGTTTGATCTGGCAAGAGCCTAAGACCGCACTGAGAACATTGCGCTCCAGTGGAAATCTGTGCTATAATAGTATCCCTCCGCTCTTTCAAATTATCATAAAAAGAAACGTCCATAGTTGGCAGATGTGGCTTATACGCACGCTCTTTCTTCTCATTTTCTTCTCCAGGAACTTTTTCATTTTCTTCTCCAAGAACTTTTTCATTTTCTTCTCTGGGAGCTTTCTCATGAGTCCCAGAAGAAGGTATCAAACCAAATTTAATTAGATTTGCTACCAAATCACTCACATTGACATTTTTTCCTGCTTCCACTGGTTTCACTTCCTCGGAGCTTTCCATGTCCTCCTTTTTGTTTCTAGCTAAATTAGTCCCAGGAAGTCCGCTGAAAAATTCAAACGGATTATGATTTGCAATAGATTCTGGGGAGCTGGTCAGAGTCCAAGGATTCGGTATCAGTGTCTTGATATCCATTGGTACATCACGTCGACCTCTTAAACTTCCTCTACCCCCACTTCCACCTGATAATAATAATGCAACATTGTTATGGAAAACTAAATACCAATCAAATTAAACTAAAAAATGTTAATATAATTCTGTCAAACAACGTGCCATTATGAGCGTTGTTCATATTTCGGTTCCATTCCCCGCCATAATTGGCATTTATAAATATTTGCATTGCACGCTGTGATCGGGGAGATACGGAATTGAAGATGAGGTAATGCTTTTCTGAATTCGGAAGAGTAAATGAAAGGGGTAGCCACGCGCCAAAGCTGATAGGAAACGATCGACCGTTCAGTGTCACGCTTTTAAATCCTCCAGAGAAATGAAAAATCACAGGCTCTCCAGAAACGTCTATCTTCTGAGGCTTCTCATCGAGGAATACTGAAACACTAGTGATGGTGTCCAGTGTAAGGTTGACCTTCCCCGCACACAGGTCATACCGTGGCGCTCCTCCCATGACTACTCGAGGTGGTGGATATAGGAACTGGAAGCTGTGGCGTCTCCCATCAATAAACACCTGTTTATTTTAAATTTTAAAATAACAAATAGCTCTACATCCCCTCGATTTTTTTAAATCTGAGAAAAGCGTAAAACACACATTTATAGGACGCCCTCCGAAGAACAACTCATATCGCTTATCATCAATGCACAATTCCCGTCCAGGGAGGCCAATTCTTATGGTATGTGTTACTTGATCGAGGACAAATCTTTTGGTTTCGCCTAAATATATCTGCATACGTTTTCCGTTTATTAAAAGTGTCTTAGGATAACTATCAACTTGAAATTTTATATCCCTTGGTTCGTCACCATTCATGCCCGTCATTACAATTGCAGAGTCTCCGTAAAAGCGAATTTGCCGGATCGTCTACATTTCCAAAAAAGACAGTTGAAAGCGTTTAAGGAGTTAAAGGCGAAAAACGTTTAAAGTTGTAGAGTATAGTAAAAACCTTATCGATATGGATTATGCGACCAATATATTGTTCCGCCATTCGTAAACCCTCTATGCTGGCTTTTGGAATTAAATTGTCTACTTGAGGTCTAAATATCCCTTCCTCAAATGGATTTCTTCCAGCAGGTGCAGCAGACAAAGCTGCAGGCATCCATGGCGTACAGTTTGTAGAATTCCAGAGCCTGTCCTCTCCCCTTAATCTCACAGGAAATCCATCACATATTCCAGCAGCAGCTGCAGGGGCAAAACTATTCCAACTGTTGTTATCTGTAAACAGATATGGAAATATTTAATTTTTTGTATAAATCATAAATATATTCACCAAATGTGCAAAGATGATCCAGTACCAGAAGTACCAGTCCCAATGATCCACGGATTAGGACAAATAGAAATGCTGGGAGTCTGCAACAAAGTTTTCACTTGTTGAACTCCTTTCATGGCACTGACATCGCCAGCCTGTAAGATAAATTACATTTACCCGTCATCCATAATACAATAATCATATCTTATAATAATATCAAGGACTAATTTGTGGCATACATGTACTCCTTGCTTCATTACTGCAGTATGCTGCTCTAAATCTAGTAAATCTTTAGCTTCCAAAAGCTTTGATGTCTTGTCACCATCCTGTAAAATTCCGCTTCCAAAATTTGTATTATCGATATGCCGGCGCTTGAACTTTCCCATCGTATCAATGCAGTTTTGTGGATTGACCAGGATTCGCTTTCGTTCCTCTAGATAATCTGTGGGTGAAAATACATTGTTGATAATAGCTGCTCCACAAAGCACAAAGCTTATAGGTATTACTGTGAAATTAGAAACTCACTTGGCAATCGATTGTTAATGAGAGGACGCTCTAAATCATCGCATGCCCCACTAGTACTAGATACAACAGAGTAAGTTGGCGATCGGGGTCCTGGAGAGCCCAATATTTTACAATCCCTCTCCATGATCGCATTTTCATTGTCTGCCTCAGCTTTATCCTTTACATGCGTAAAACAAGCTAAGCTGGTCCTAAGCTCCACATCTCGGCGTCCAAACAGCCTTAAAACACGCAAGCACACAGAAATGCATGTTACCAATGATGGACATCGAAATATTAATTTTTCATCTGAGAATATCACAAGTATTCACTGCACCGCAAGAAACCACAAGAAACTTGTTTACAGTTTTTCTAATTCAGTAAAGAAATAGATTTTTGCTGCCACTAAGAGAAATGCAGACATGGTCATAGTTTGTAATAGTATATGTTACAAGCAAAAATCGTCATGAATCGTCGATATAAAATCAGTTATAAAGATAAAGAAATTACAAAATTCCTGTCATGAGTGAAAAATGACAGCAGTATTAGTCCCATTAAAGCATATTATATATAAAGCATAAAATATTTTAAAACCCTTCAAATGTTGCACGTGATCTTGTCTTTAATTTTTTTACTGGCGGTTTGGTTCTAGTGTCATCCATTCCTGCAGTTCTTAGTTCAATGTCCAAAGGATCCACCAACCGTAGACCGACCTCACCTAACAAAGGGTCGCACAAAACAACTATTTACTTTTGTGTTATTGATCATTGGTCATTGGTCTGCAGTCTTTTAATTTATGAGATTTTCTCCAGCTTCTACTGGATTGTTGGCTACTTTCTTTAAATTAATATAAGAAAGTTCTTTTAATATAAAAAATTGAATTGCAATTAAATTACCTCTTTCCATTTGTCCCCTAAGTCGCAGATCACTGGGCATTTTATTATTTTTTTCGAGTTGGTCTTCTTTATCTTTGGGTCTATGCAAACTGTCAACTATATTATCCTTTGACAATTTCCGCTTTGAAGGGCTGCTAGCCGCGGGACTGACTGAGTTTTTATCAGTTCGATTACTGGATGGAGGAGATTTTGATGCCACTTGCTTCACAAGATCATGACAACCTTGTTCCTCTTTTCTGGTGCTTGACATTGTATACGGCATTCGATCATCATCATTAGCTTGTTCCATACCGACTTCTTTTCCATATGAACGTTTGGTTTGACTGACTTTCTTTGCTTCTATGCAGCCTTTCCAACTGCCATCATTTTCACTGACAGATTTTATTCGACAATCCCTTTCCAGATCTTTCGAGCTCTCAATCAGCCCTTCATTCTCGCATTGTCTATGTCCAGCTTCTTTCTCTTTAGATTTATGCCGTTCTCTAGATGACACGGACTTCTTTGATAGACTACCGTCTACGAAACTATCCGACACTTCGGCAAGGGTTTTTTTAGCCAGCTTATGTGTTAAGCTACTATGTGATTCACGATGACTTTTGGAAGAAAGACTCATTGCTGCTAATGATTCTCCTGAAGGCTGTTTCTGACGAATTTTCTCTGCTCGATTTTTCCCTCTTTCTGACACCCGAAAAAACTGAAAATCATCTTGTTTGGCAATAATATCCAATTTAGTTTCTTCTTCTTTTTGGGTCAACACTTTTTCCTCTAGTTGTAGTTTGGTTTGCAAAAGTTCCAGTTCTACTTTCTTGGCTTGAAGCTCTAGGTATTCTTTTTGTTTCACGAGAAGCTGAGCTCTCATTTCAGCTTCAGACGCAGAGCTATCTATTTCACTACTTGAAACTTTTGCAGTCATAACTTCACTTGCTTGCAACAAGATCTGCTCCCGATTCAGCAATGTTTCCGTCGGTGGTTTTACCTGTACAAACAAATACAATTACGGCTTAAAACTTCCAATTTGATCAATGTCTCTATTTTTCTCACATGCCCTGGCAATGATGTTGACATTGGTTATGGGGAAAGTTCTTTACTCCATTTCATTGCTATTTCCAGGGATTCATACAAATAAATTTATACATTAACCATACCTCAGGACTTGTTTTGAGAAAAATAGGATTCACATGAATGATTCCAGTTCTACTAGGCTGAACTTGGATTTTCCATTCTGGGTCGATCTCATGACATCGCAAATCTATGACATGGAGCTTTTCGTGAGAGAAATAAGCAGTCCAAGTTTTCCGTAACTTCCAAAGTAGTTTTCGGGTATTTTCGTCAGCCTTTGAAGAAAGAGTTCAGTTATACATTCTAATATACAATATACATAATAGAACGTAATACCACAATAGTGAATAAATATATAGAATAATTTAAAGCCACTACCTCAAAGTTAAAACATATTACCTTCTCAAACACACCATAGAATGTAGTTACGATGTTTTGTGTGAAAAGTTCAACATAATCTCTTCTAACATTCTTTATTATAGAATCAATTAAATAGAGAACAGGAAGCTTTAGATCTGGTCCGACCTGCAACAAAACAGGAAGATTTAACTTAATTACACATTAAAACCCGTTTATAAAGTGCCCGACTGACGGACAAAAAAGTGACTAGAAATTGTAGGCTGGCTGACTAGATTTAGCCATTTTAACCATTTAAATAGAAATTAACGAAGACGTATCTTACGACTGACAGATGATTTTCAATGACTTGAACAATCCTTGGAGCGTATAGAATGTAGTCCTTTGCCATATCGGTCAGGAGATTAATCAATGGTTTTGAATTCATCTTGAGGCGAGTCAGCCGACTTGTATACTTCTGGATGATGACGTCTCCCATTATTCATTAATATTTGAAATTTTTTACTATAACAAGCACAACCAGTGACTAAATTTCATGAACAAAACGACCACTTCGAAATCAGTATCACCTAATTAACAGTTCTTATACACTTGCTCGGTAACGTGGTGTCCAGTAGTAAATACCACACAGATTTTAGATTTTTCTTCACCAATCACTTCTTTTAATCTCAATCAGATTTTTTTAAAAATTCCAAAAAGTTTTTCCAAGAAGTGTTACTGACATTATAGTACACTTAATTCAGTTGCCTGAAATATCCCTCCGTGGTATCTACATACGACAAACTTCTAAGCTACAAAAGAGAGCCAACGGAGAGCTAGATTAATAAAAAAGTTCCCCACATGAATGGAAGCAGAAAGGGTTCTACTAAAATTCTGTTGTTGTATCGTTGTTTTTTTTCTGATTCTCAATACTCAATTACATTGACTATTCTCCACTATACGCTGTGATCATAGCATATTTGATATTTCATAAACTCTATAAATTGACATCTTATGTGCTACGATTACATGCAATTAATAGAAACAGGCGAATGGTGTTGCCACTGTGATTGCCGAAATGAACATTTACAAGAGAATCAGCAATAAGCATGTCCATCGTGTATTAGTGCTTTGACATATGTAATAGAAGTGTATTTCATCATTTATTCAGTCAGAATGCCTCACTTGAAATCTCATTTCAAAAAATATAATAATAAAAATAATCGGTTTTCTGAATCTGTACTCAATTACACTTGATGATCTCAATAACATTTCATTTGATTTGATAACGGTTTATTGTTGACTGAATGCGTCTATATGAGCTTCAGGTTTAGTTAGTACAATATGCATTTTTAAATGTAATCACCAAGATATACAACGTCATACAATAAAATGGAACCTTTAAAAATTCATTACAGTTAGACAGACAGTCATTCAAAACTTCATACAAGGAACAAGTACAGTTAAATTAACAGAAAATGGAGTACCATGTCCGCCTCCGCATTGCTGGGTAGAAGTATTGCTGGAGCGTTTATGTCGTTGGCATCCTGGGTGACAACCCTTGATGGATGAACTAAGCCAATAGCGTTGATGCCATTGAAGTCGGTGGTGTCCGCACTAGCATACACAATCATCTTTGCTCCCCAACAGAATCCATACAAACCAAATGAACTCACATTTGCCGTAGCTCTGTAATAGTTCATTGTGTTGAGTAGGTCTTCCCCGACTGGAAGCCAAAATCCTTCCTTGCTGAACAAACATCTGGCCGTTTCTGTAAAACTTTAAACACGACATAGCTTTCCATAATTATTCACACTTTCTCAAATAAAATCTTCGTTTATCCAACAGGCCATAATCCCGTTCTTACTTTGGAGGAGGGAAATTTTCCACTGCCACTGGCTTTCCATGAAAAAGTCTGGAACCACTGTTCGCAATCCAAATTCCGACAACCGATCCGAAATATATTTAACATGAGGATGAAAGCCGAATATATCATGCACAGATATTAGCATCACACCTTCAACCGTATCATTTGTCACTGGGCTTTCATAAATTGTCAAATTTCCTATCACAATTTCATGTCCCTTAGGAGGAGGAATTGATGCAAGGTCAGATCTGACAGGGCGTTGATGAGGAGGTAGGAAAGGAACTGCACTAACTGTAGTAGCACGTACTTCTTCCGTTGTCAATATTCTTGCAGTTGTTGTCGTGCTGCTTGAGACAGTTGCGTTCTCTGTTGAAGTTATTGTAGGAACAGTGGTTGTTCCTGGTGTGGTCGACGTTGGAGGTAACGTCGTACCCTTTTCCGTCGTTGATGATAATGGCTCATCATCAAATACAGGATATGTTGTCGTTTGAATCACTTCTTCTTCTCCTTGTTCACTTAAGTTATCATCCAACAAAGTCGATGAGTCTATCTCCGCCGGTATAGCTTTTTCTTCTACTTCAATTTCTGTTGAAGGTACTGTTGGTCCAGGATGCTCCACGACATTGTCATCGTGGTCATCTTCGTACTCATCCTCTGAGAATTACACAAAGAGAATAATAGCCTTGTCAGAAGATTTGATAGAGGAGAAATCTAATAAAATCGGATTCCTTTTTCGCACTTACCCGTCCCTTCCACAAAATTAACTTTAACAAGTAACAATGTCGCAACGCAGAAAATGACGCAACAAATTTTTATCTTTTTCATCGTTGCTACTTTCGTTATGAAATTCTAAAACCTTTTTTTGGGAATGATAATTTGCAGTCGCATCCTATGCCACCACTTTTTAAAAATGTTAACTGATATGAAAAGTACGTGTGTGCCTTTTATACTCTTTCAAATGCGTCGTCGTGATGCGTAGTGGTGTTCGCATTCAGACCAGCAACTGAAGCCGTCATTATGATCAGTCAAAAGTTCACCCTGTCTTCGCGTATAACATTTAATTTTTTGTTGTTGCAAATACAAGGCGTGCTATGAAAAATGCAAATACAATTAGTGGTGTAGGTGCTCAAAAATAACCGTCTCTTCGTCTTGTGTTACTTTGTGTAAAGATAAAGGTTAAATCCAATAAAGGATTCCCTTCCTAATGCCACAGAGATACATATTATGCTCATACCTAAGTTATCCGTAGCAAACAGTCAGTCACAATGTAATTTATGTATTCATTCTTCACTCAGGTTGTTCATTCATTACAAATTTATACTAACGAGAAGCTTCTCACGCTCCACCATCTTTTCTTATTGCCACCACGTTATAGTTCTTTAAATATGTTTGTTTAGGATTTTGCATAGTAAGCACTGAGCAGACTAGCGTATTATTAGCATTAATTTTGTTTGATGTACCAAAATTCACTACCCACCATCTCATCTTCATTATTTTTAGGATAAATCGATATCCTCTAAATGTCTTGTGGAATGCATGTCTTTCCGTCTGTCCGTCATTCCAGCACTCTTCTTTTTCACCGGCTAGAAATGACTAGCCGGTGAAATTCTTATCATATTGACTAGCTACAGCTTCTTCATATTCAACAGCAATTGTGCGTTAGATTGGTCATAAAGTAAATTCGTACAAAGTTCTTCAGGCAACGTTAATTGTAGCCTTTATAACTATTTTACTTTTGCTACTTCTTTAGATTACTTAAATTCATCCGAAACATCAACTATTGTTTTTGGTTTCATGTGTCATCCCAGATCAAGATCAAGATCTTTTGTATGATACGATATGGAACTTACATTTCTCTTACCTTCTTCGAGTCGTCTGTACAAATGAAGCATCTATAATTGGTGGATCAAGTTGAAAGTAATACTCCAATTTCAAGGATCCATGAGCGAATACAATGGGATTTAGTAATGAGAAATGTAATCTCTGATATGATCAAAATATTTTGAAATGTATAATACATATTTGACATGACAGTACTTGGAATAATTTACATGCAAATCCACAAATGGGTGCTATTATGTTTCTGCTTTGGGTCAAAATAACCAGTCTCTTGCTCCATTCCTTTATTCAAAATCCAGGGAGAATGCGTCTCCTCATATGAACATGTACATACACAGCTCTCTCAGATTCTTGAATCATTGTCGCCAACCTCGCTGGTATTTGGACCATAAGAAAAAGACTTTCATTATCTACGATGCATTACAAACATAAAAGACATTCATCAAATATTTAATTTATTGTGGGAATGAAAGTGCAATGCTACATCAGCTTATTATGCTACGTACTCTACTTCTGCATCCATTGTGTTCCGTCGAGTGCACAATATTGCTTAAAAAACTGAAGGTGCGTGGACTTAACCTTGCAAAGTTATCGCACTTCTCATGTAGCAACATATACACAAACTGACGTAATTAGATACGCACATCAACAGCAACAAAGGCATATAGGAATGTGACAATGAATATGAACACTTATGGAAATTTGCACTGCAGGAGGAATCCTATGTAATCCTGCATTATGTGAAATATTATAATCATCTTGAGCTTTTCATACATATCCTCCGAGTATTTCTAGTTGGTCACGTTGAATAATGTATAGCAAGCACATTGTGTATTGAAAAAAGTTCCCTGAAAATCGAAGTGCATCTAATTGGGTTACATCCACAATTTTTTTTGTACGTATTAATGAATGGGACATCAATAATAAGCACATAAGTGGTTTGCCTTATTTGACCCCAAAAAAATTTAAAAAATTGACATGATGAGAATATTCATCTAATTTTACACATTCAAAAGTGTGATTTCCTCGTTTTACTTCTGGTATTACAATTTCCCATGTGAAATGCGATGAGGTGGTCTGCACACCAATGAATTATTTAGCTAGGTGGCTTCTGGCTTCCCATTCATAACCCTCCTTTTCTATGTCTAGTGCCTACTTGAAAAAGAAAACGAAACCATGAGTCGCTTCTCTCAATAATTGTCAAATAATCTGAATCTTAATCGCTACTAATTTATTGTGAATGAAGCCATTCAGTCTGAACCCTTAGGTAATTTTCGACAAACGAGATACAAATTCACAAACAATGTATGAATTTTAGTTTTTTGCTTTGCTACCAGGACAGAGGGATGCATCCTAGTTTAGGCACTTAACATAAAATGTGGAGAAATTTTTTAAACCTGCTTAAAATTATGTAACGGCATATTTTGGTCTACTTGTCGTCGTTAATCTTTTGAGCCGGAAGTTACAACACCTATAAAATATAGAGCACAAAGGTTTTTAAAATGCAGAACGTGTCAGCTTTGTTTTGAGCAATAAATATACACTCGTAAATTAATGTTTTGCCAATGATAAAGTTTTCATGTAGAGTCAAGAGTCAAGACAGAGGAGCAGATTTTGATACGTGTGAATGATGATAAAACTAACAGCAATATTGCTAATTTAATTTGTGTAAAAGTGAGAAACATTCGTGTATTTTATTTCTCATTTTATCAAAGGAAATATTAGATAATTTCAATACGGTTCGATGAACAAAGTAGTATCATTTGTTACATAATGCGTGTAAAAGTATGGATCATGTTTGATAATCGCGTAAAATCAATCTTATCTTCCTCTGGTCAAGGGTAAAGTGTAGCATCTAAAATATCTGAACAGTGTCTGTTCCTGCGATTGAATTCCACAACATTCTCATATCACATAATTGTTCAAAAAAAATTGGTCATGTAACTCTGAAAAGAAGAAAGCAAAGATGTTTGCCAAGATATTTCGTTACGGTCTCTTGGAGTTGAGGACGCGCATAATAATTACTTCTATGTATTTTGCATTTTTTGCTGAATATCAAAGTGCACTTGTTAAAATTATAATATTCCCATAAAACCATAACACACAACATTATTTTTATGACAATCTTCATTTTTGGCTACTGCCATATACGGACCACTTTCATTACTACTTACCTGTTACATGTATAATTGATACTTTAAGTGCTTCATGTATACTTTAAAGGATATATTATTAGGCAGGTCTTATGCATGCACTAATTATTAAAATTATAAATATTTAAACAAGGATTGAGCTTACCTACATTGTTGCATGGCTAGACACAGCACCAAGCTGTTAACTTTACCAATACATTAAGTCCACATGCTCATTTAATATTATGCAATTTGATGTACAAAGAAATCAGCGCACTAACAAGAAAAAACAAATTCACATTTTATAATTGCCAGTCCGTGATTAATAAAAAATCAACCTTTATGTGCAGTACAAGTGTAGAAATAATATGATTTTAAAATTATATAATTTTAATTAGCATGCGCAAAATATGTCACAATGATTTACACATGAACATTTTCCGCATACAAATTAAAATAAATAGGAACTGAACAACGTCATACATTAATTGCATATGTGTGTAATCTTACTTCTCATGCCATGCAACATGTAAGTATAGACACGATGCACAACAAAGTCTTCAAATATTTTAAGCTATGAATGACAAAACCAAAACTGCATCTTTACCAAAGTTAATTGAGAAGCTATAAAGTGTGAGCTCAAGGTTTCATTGGTCTCAGCCTCAGCAATGCTGGAACACTGAAATAATCTAGTCCATACAACCCAAATTCAGTTATCAGCACACTGTATTTAATATTTGGTGTATATGCTATTATAAATATGCTTTTAACCTTGATACACTGAATGAATACCGTGTACATATTATGCTGTAATGAACCTAAATGTTTACAAAATGCATTCTTCCAAATGTATTGTAAAAAGTAAGTCTCATTTCCAATTCCACGGTTGCTCTTAGGATTGCTGTAAGTTTTGAATTTGTCATTCTACTTAAGTGCTTAAGTTTATAATTATGACTTCCATTCGCCTTCCTTCGTAAACTAAATACCTACACGTATTAGAACCTCATAGTAAACCTTTTGCATTGAGGTAATAATGGGTACAGTTTCTCGTGGCTAATCTTTCTTAGATCAAGAAAATTAATATTATTAAAT
>JAQIXX010000916.1:0-43727 GCA_034700605.1 Willowsia nigromaculata
TTGTTCCGAGGGGTTTTCAAGGGCTGGGGCATCACTTTGGGACGAGAGATTCCAGGATTCGGTTTCTACTTTGCATCTTACGAAGCCTTAACAAGATTTGGTACTTAAAACACTAATTCCTTACTTAATGCATGAATGTCGCGAATCATGTGTTTTAATAGCCTTGTCTTCATGTTCTTCTCTACAGGAGACGGTGAAGTGGGAACGCTTGGTATGATGCTGGCTGGCGGGATGGCTGGCGTTATTTCCTGGATCGTCACGTTTCCGATTGACGTTGTAAAAACAAGACTTCAATGTGACGATCGTGGAAAATATACGGGAATTATTGATTGTATTCGCAAAACATACTCATCTGAAGGCCACCGAGCATTCACAAGAGGGCTCGTATCAACTGTGATTCGTGCTTTCCCAACTAATGCAGCTACTTTCACCGTTGTAACATGGATCATGAGGTGAGTTGCCACTTTAAGTAGACTAAAATGAAGTACTAAAACGTAGTACTAGTGTGATAGTTAGGTGCTTGGTGAAGCTTTAGCAGCCTCATATGCATACATTGAAATATCTTTGTCGGAAATGAAATCAAAATGACTATATTTTCATTATAAGCAAACGTGAATGTAATATTGAGATAAGGTGTGCTTTGCAATATACCTAAATATCTTCATTGAAAACTGTAGATTCGCTGGAGAAACTCAAGAAGACGATGTTAAAAACAGTAGGCAGTACATGGACGAGCTACTTAGGGAAACAACCCAACTTCAGAAAAGATTTGAGGATTCTCTTCGTCTGAAAGTACCCCAGTACTTTTTCAATGGAAACTCTTTGACCTCTTGCTCACTTGCCTCACAGTGTGCTGCATCCGCCCAAGGATATGCTGACAGAACACAAGTATATTTTAACTTTTATCAGAGTCTGCAGCAACAAGCACAACATGCTACGTCAAGAAAGGAACGAGATGAAAGTGAAGAAGGAGAAGTGGAGGACGAGGAGGAGAGCGTAGGCGTACAGCAGAAGAACCGTGTATCATTGTTACATGAAAAACTAGCCATGCATATGCATGATAATGATGAGCAGATCCATATCAGTGGAAGGACAGAAAACAGCGCTTACAGCAACATGCAAGGAGTATCACAAAAAGGGCATTCAAGTGAACAGCAAAAGGTAGCATCCAGAAGAAGCCAAGTAGATGCGTCTGCTGTTGTAGGAGTAGATTGCTACAAAAATGATAATGAGCAATATAACAGCAGCAGAGATAATGCCGTTCGAAATAATAACCACATTCCTTCCACTTCACAATCATCCTCATCCGCAACAACAAACGTAGCCCTTGTTGAAAGGGAAACTAACGCAAAACCTGTCGATACCATTTCCTGTGATGAAATTGAATCACCCACAACAGTAGCCACTGCAACTATTTTGACAGACGGAGACAGCGTCAGAAATATGGAAGTAAGTAGCGATCGTGACAGCGGCTGCAGTAGTAGTAATAACATTATCATCCACGGAAATAAAGAACTTTCCCACGAAGCAAGTTCATTTCCTGTTAAAGCAATCGAATCAATGATCACCTCTACAAATAATGCTGGGGATCATGGTCATGAGCCAACAACAGGTGGAATTGAGTGTGAAAGGAATGCAGTCAAATATTTAAACAGTTATGAAGATCATGATGACGACGCTGATAATAACGCTGAAGCTCTATCATCAACAGATTTAGCTTATCTCTCAAAATCATTGGACATTCCAGTTCACATTTTAAAAGCAGCCAGCCTAAAACAGACGCAGAGCAGTGGTGATGCAATAAAAAGCGACATAAAATCAACTTTATTTACAACGAATGAGAACAAAATTACAGAAACATCTACTCCAACCTTGACCCGACGGGGTAATGTAGGCGCAAATAATGCAGCTCTTAATAGTAGAAACAAAGCCACTCAAGCGTGGAGAAAATACTGCAAAACACCTGCTCTCAACTTTTGCAAATGCTTTGAGGATCATTGTGTCTGCTACGTTTAAAAAGATGAGACGAATGAAGAGTTTCATCAAATTATTACGAGCATATGGTGCCCCTTGTGAAAACTAATTTTGACTTTTGTATGACTTTTTTCTTTGTTTCCACATTTTGCCAGTTTATGTGTAAATGCAGACATGACATGTATATTACTTTTAGATTATAAGATTACCTTATATAATAAAACCATAATATTATTCCATATTATTGTTCCCTTCACATGAATGTTAAAATGGCAGGGCCAAATTAAACGTTTAAAAGGAAAGTCAAAGACAAACAACGAGAATGAATTCAAAGGGTCTTCCTTGAACTCTAAAAAAAACTGATACAGACATCTAGTATGTCTCCTAATGAGATACCGTGCTGAGCTTTTGAAGCATGAACGATAAATAAATGAAACATCTGTCAGAAATATACAAAGAATAGAATAAATTAAGCAATTAACAGAACATTCACTTTTTTGCAAAAAACTCTGCTTTTTGTGAAAGCATAAAAGTGATTAGGGTAAAACATTAAAAACGTGTATGGAGTCCATATATGGAGCGACATCCTTTTAATAATATGACGAAAAACCATTTCTGTGAAAAAAAACTTTAGAAGTTTGGTGATATATTTGCTCTTACTTGTTATTAAACTAGTTAATACCTATGTAAAGTACAAAACTCATTTTAAATTTTATAGGGATTCCCAATGATTAATAGTAAATCAATAAACATAAGCAAATGGTGCCTTATTACACAACGATGTAAACTTTCTTGATTGAGATGCATTCACAATTTAATTACCAGATATAATTACAAAGCATATAATGGGTTAAAGTAAATAACGTTGAAAATAGTTAAGCATTTAAATCAGGTCCGTACATAATATATGTGATAGGAGAGTTCTGCATGGAAATCTAGTGTTTTATTCGATACTTGCATTTGGAAGAAGTTTATGCAACCTATCAATGAAGCGAGGTATTCAATCAAACACTCGATTCGAAAATGCAAACAATTTTTGCCCACCAACTCCACCAGCCCAATACAGTCAGACGTGACATAACGATAAAAAAATCAAAACAAAGTCATAAATCTCAACTCATCAACATAAAATTGAGATCAAATATTTTTAAATGCATAGCTGATTGATTTGTAAAGTCAAAAGTTGAGAAAACATTTATCAGTTTTACTTGTAGAGTTTTTGTATTAATGACGACTTTTACACACTTTGGTTTCTTTTCCTCAAAGCTTGATCAACAAGGCACTATAAGCTCACCGATGTTTAATATTTATTATAATAATATGTAATGTTCTTTAACAGCCTTGCCGAAAACAACTATGCCTTTTTGACCTTCTTAAAACTGAAATCATTGACACTTCAATTGTAAGTAGTAAGAGCAATAGCAATAGTTATAAACTCTTATATAAACGGCAACATAATATTTACTGTTTACTTTATAACAACAGGAAAATTTAAATTTATTTCTAAAGCTTACTGTGGATTATTATTTGACAACCGTGTATGAAACACAGTCTGAATGTGCCATAAACCCACAGAGACTCTGTGACAGAGTTTTGCTTTCTGTTGTACCCACACTACTTCCATTCCATTAAAATCAACACAATACGAGTGCTTTAAGCTGGATTAAACGGGAAACAGGCCGCATGGATCATGTAAATATTTTCATAGCTTTGGCACTCTTTTATTTACTTTGCACCTCTCACTGACCACTGTAACCCCTATCGGAATTAGACTTTTTGTTTGCTTGATTGTGTACTTTTAATGATATTCTAATTATGGTTCTCAATCAAATACACTAACATATTGGGCATATTAAAACACGTAAAAGGATGCACATATAGGACGTGTAGGCTCATGATGTCAGGCTGCCCCAAAAATGTAGCCTGGAGAAAGTGTTGTAAACTTTGTAGACTTCTTCGTTCATTTGACATATTGAAAGATGCACTAGATTTAATTCAATTCTGCTTTGTTGTTTTGTTTTGAACGAATAATTAAAAGTAATTTCTAGAATTTGAAATCTTGCAATATTATACTTGGGATTGGCATACTTGATATTATATCTATTACACCACGTAATGTTGTTTGCACGTAAGTAAAAGCTAAAAGGGAAACCTACTGCATTTCAGCAACATGGATAATATTCTCTACCTGTTGTATAAAATGTGCTTCTCATCCGATTCGAGTCTCCGGGACTAGGACACGCATATTTTTATTATGTAGTCAATATATTTTTCAAACTTTCTGTGCTGTTTGCTGAACATATTTTTACTACAAGATTTCTCTTGACAATAAACTAATTACATTAAGCATGATTGCATATTTGTAACGGACCTGTAAAATCTTATACACCTATTAAGGAATCGTACCATAAAATAATATTTTATAATGAATACACGAAGATTACACGCTTTCACAGCTAACCTATGACCTTATACTATATCACGCTATTGATATGAATGCATGCATCTATTGAACTTTCTGCTTTCTTATGTCAACATCGGATTGGAATGAATAGAAGTAAAAGTATTGAAAGTTATATAGAAATTCAATAATCGTCAGGTATTAAATGAAAGTATATTCACGAATTCAAAAGAAATGTCTCAAGATTGTTGACATAACTGGTCATAAAATTTTGTTTTTTTGACGATCCTTTTGCATGCTTACATGATACCCAATGCGAATCAATATAATATTTTTATTGATGCATTTCCAAATCCGAGCCGTTTACGTGGATTTTGATGTTAGTCAGCCGGTCTCCCTTCATAACTTGAAAATTTGCTGCATACAAAGTATAAGTCCTCATACAATGATTAATTGTAGCATTATCTATGTCTGTAAATACTTTCATTTAATTTACTTATATTATATTTCTTGGAGCCTTAGTACAGAAGTCTGGTCGGATGGTCCTTTTCTTTGGATAGTCTTATTGTATTTTTGTACACTAACAATCTGCTTGGGACCCAAAACTTATTTTTATGATTTTCTACAATAAAGTCATATTTTAACCGTCTAATATGGAGTCTAGATACATGGCGCGCCCAAAATAAAAGACTTGGTCAATTTTTCAAAGGAATCACAATCAAATCCTCCGTCTAGCCATCCTAAAATGATCCCTGAAGGAACCCATGAATTGTTTGATTCAAATAGCAGAGCGGTGTATGCTGACTCATAAAACTACATTTTATATGCCTCATCATCATGATTCTGCTAAGGAACACACAGTTAATACCGTAAATGTACCTTTGACATCGCGAAAGCATCGAGTCAAACCCAAAAAATCCAACAACCGAAAATGTGATGGTTAGTCATAAGTACCTGCAAGCGAGACTGTCTTCATAATATGTGGAGACACCAACAATAAAACGAAAAAGGTGATTCTTAGACCTGTTTAGTATATAAACTATCAAATAGAGTTGTCTGCGTAAGCTCTTTTGCGGTCAGTTTAAGCCTCTTCTCATTCTGCACAGAAGACAGCCGTCATGAATAAATCCAGGGAATAAGGTTTTCTTACCTTTTCATCAAAGTCAGTATTTGGAAGATATTTCACTTTTTCAGTGGAATTATGATGATTTCAAACTTCCAAAAAGGAAAGGTATGAACCGGTATGATATTCCGTGCTGTAGAGAACGAGCGCATATAGTAGCACAAATATTTTTTTAAACAATTTCATTGCAGTGCATCATCGTCCCATTATTTTACGCATTTGCAGTGAACACGTTCATATATTTTTTGGTCAGAAAAGCTGCTTTTTCTTTTTCATTTCCATGTTTGTGTAAACACTCTAATCTGAGCAAGTAACCCAAAACGTACCATGATATATCAAATCAATTGTTCGTATGTATAAAGAAGCCAACAAAAAGCATCTATATTTTATGATATGACGACTTTAGTGGGTGCATTCTTCTTTTTACTCATCTCTTTAAAAGGACTGAGTGACCGACGGTTTCTTTCATGGAATGCAAAGTAATTTCTTAAAAAAATATTTTTGAGACCATATTTGAACTGGACACGGAGATGCATTACTTTTAACAAAAATGTGTACTTTTATGAAGATTGTTTATACTAAAATATGTACACTTCATGAAGTCTGCATGCACTCTAAAGACGGACATGTCTTTCTTTACAGATTTTATCAGAGGTTCATATAGCTTTGTGATATGATAAATTACTTTCAATTGATTGTGTATGAGACTGAGTGAATAATTAGTTAAAGATCATTTTGGCAAACCTGTGATACATGGAATAAAAGAATTTGACACGTAGGTGGTAATTATGATTTGGCAGTGGTACAAAACTAGACAAGCGATTTGGTTCGATTACATGCAGCAGCAGGAGTAGGTAAATTAGTTCTTCGGTTGCCGCAAAAACGCAAACGAACATAAAAACTAAGAATCAATCTCCAGGGTTGGTAAATGTACGTATACCTACCTTGATTTCTTGTTTCACCTTCATTCAGGAACAATAAATCTAAACTCCTTATAAAGAAAGTCCAGTGTTTGATTCGCTTTCTATGTCGCAGTATATTTTCCTAATATGTATTAACGATGGCATAGATAAATCAACATTGGTAGTTTAGCTCGACCAGAACCAGTTGGAATTTTTTATGGCATAAATATCATAACAGAGGTGATTACGAAGTAATTTAAGGAAAGCTGGTCAGTTACAAAAATACCCAATAAAAACAAACGAACAAGGACAAGAGACAACTTTCAAGATTTGTAAGGTATTGCAATTACTTTTTGAATTTTTTACTTTCTAGATTGATTGAATCCAAGAAATCAAGGGGAATCTCAAGGAATCCATTGCATATACACGTATTTAGGTATGTAATGGACTTACAATGTATACTAAATTTTTACATAAGCCGTGCTGGGAAGGTGGAGTTTGAATGTGTTCTTGTTCTACAGCACAACCAAAGTCAAAATTAAGTGCCTGCTTTTCCTTCAAAGCATGCATTTTTAATCATTTAAGCTGCAGTCATTGCATTCTCCTCCGACTCTCTACTCTGCAGGAACACTTCCCTCCGGGCGTTTTGCTTGTCATGATCACCACTACCACATCTTCCCCTACCCTACCCCATCATCACTTAGAAGAGTCATCATACCTGTAATTGTCGTAATAGTGGTAAGAGAACCTTACCATGCATTTTATCTACCACATCTTTTGCACAGATAAAAAGCTAAACTCCTTTATGCATGAATAAAGTCAAATGGATTTATATAATATTATGCAATATCACCACGTAACTATGCGGTTGCATGCTAAGGGTTGGTAGTAGTTTTTGTTGGTGATAAAAAAATTATTCCTATGCTGCATGTTATCTTCATACTATGGCTAAGAGTTCCTGCCACTTTGTCAGTAAGTACCTATCTGTGTACCTCATTTGATCACGAAGAAATGTTGTTACGATTTCTTGTGCTCCTCAGCTACATTTACAATATTCTTACTTGTGAATGATGTGATGAACAATCCATTCAGTTTTTTCTTCAAACTATGATCATCGGTGTGGTTGCACTTGTTTCTTTAAACAAGCATGTAATGCAATGCAATGTAAGGTGTATGCTACCAGCTTTGGCTGTTTCTCCTGTTCTTCATCTCTACATTTACATACCTACACTTATACCTTAATCTTGTGAGTTGCGTTTTGAGAAGCTGAGACACTTGTTTCTTCACTGACAATGAAGTAAAGGGGAGTATTATGATTTTTCCCCGATGCGCATACCATTGTCTTTCTTATCCTTTCAACCACTTTTCCTTGGGCTTCGTTGTCTTCTTCATGGATGGAGTCGTCTCACATAGCTTAATAATTGGCTTATTTTATGATTATGTGTACCATCATCAGCAAGTAGCAAAGCAAATGCCATATTACTACTATCTTCCATATCCTCAGCCACTTCTCATGTATGATACCCAATTCTTGTGAATGTAAAATGTAACAATAATAAAAATTAGTTGACGATGGAATTGTGGCGAGCCAGCAGCAGACTATCAACGTAACTCCCTGCTGTTCCTTTTAATGTGTCAGACAACAATACTATTTTCAGTGGTATATTGTCACTGTTCGTGGAACCGTGGTGGTAGCATGAGAGACATAATAAGCTTGATATTAAACGCCTAATCTTTCTTTACTTTTGTTGCAAAAAGGAAACCTTAGTTCACACTTACAAACACTCCATATATCAGTTACTTTTAATGGGCACTAGTGCACTGCTTCTGTTATTATAAGTCAGTACAAATGAGACTAAAATCTCAGTTTTCGATTCACTCTCATGGGGGTAACTTGTAAGCTGGGCAGCATTAAAGGAAGTTTGTAAAGATTGTTTTTCAGAGTTTACCACATTTTATACATTCAAACATTAAAACGAATTCAGTGGCTTTGCGGTGGTGGAATTTGGTTGAAAACTAGCATAATTATGCCAAATCGAGACATTCTAATGGTTTGTTTTGTGAGTAAAAAATAAACAATGAGCGAATGTAGGATGCTCTGACAATTATGTCGCCGTAGTCGTAGTCCTTTACACTCCCCTTGTGTAAGTAGTAAGTACCTCACGTTTACAAAGTGTGCATAGGCAACTGATATCAAGGCAGTCGTGTTGAACGCAAGCGATCATCATCGGTCGTGTAATAGCGTTTTCTTCTTTACGTGCACAACTTTAATTAACTAGAAGTGCCCAAATACAGACATAAAAGTAAGCAACAGCGAGCGATTTGTGTACACCAGCAATAAATCCTGTGATAGTGAGTTATTATATGTTTTTGCTTATCGTGTCCGCGTAATTGGCTTAACTTTTATGGTGATCATGCTACTCTAAATTATTTAACTATTTTGAGTTGGGCATCATTATAATCAAGCACTAATTTTAATGTGCGAACAAGTGAAAGGATTTTGCGTTATAAGCTTTTCATCGTTTAACTTGTCTATACTGTCTATAGTATAGTACGCAGCATTGCAACGAGTGAGTGCAACGAGTGCATGACGTGTGTAGCAAATGTGGAAATAGTTTTCTCGCTGCATTAAATTCTTCGCTTCGTTCCCAGCTACCTACTTTTTATGTTACAATCACGGGAACACTAAGCAAACACCCAATACAAGATTTTGCCTTGACTTCAACTTAACTTTGACTGTTCCATCAAAGACTGTGTACGTCATACACGTGTGTGTGAAAACAATTTAAGACCATGTCAATGCCAAATCATCAAGACTTCCGCGGACTTCCTCCTATTGTTCCAGGAGGAAGCGGTGTAGGTAATTTCCAAAATCCTCCAAGTAGCAGTGGGTCTAGCAGCAGCGTGAACACTCATCACAGCAATCACAATGAAGATCTCAACAATGCAGTTCCATCGTCTTCCACGGGTTCAGGAAAGTCTGGGAGACCTGGCCCTGCAGATATATCACGTCTCAGTCATCCAGAGTTGGTTCAAAGGGTGAGAAAGCTGGAGGCAGATCTGTTGAAATTGGCAACGGATCATAATCACATGATACGGGAGGCTAACCATCGTATACAGGTAAACAATTAGCTAATTATGCGATTTTACAGTTCACGCATGTTTCTTCCTTCTTTGCTAATTTCTTTCCTCATATCCTGTAAAATGCAATTTTCCACTCAGCCACCACTTTTTAATTTGCTGTACATGCTCCGGTTGTGTTCACTCGAGCATGAAATGAAAAGCCACCTGGCACATCCCTGATTTAAAGGGAAAGCTAATAATATAGCCATTGCTCCGCTATTTTTCTCATGGTACATTTATCGAGAACAGGATTCATGGCGCAAGTTTGACCGGAAAGAGTCTATTTTCTAATGATATAATACGTAATACCAGTTTGGGGTTATGCTAGAAAATAGACTGGGTTATAGGGCAGCGGATACTAATTCAATAAGTTGCTTTTACTGATGATTTTGCTGACCGCATTAATTATTATCTATTCCTTAATTTTTTGCATAGGTACAAAATTCGGAGATTGGAAATCTCAAGACTACCATGACTAGACTTGAAGAGGATAATGCAGAGCTTCGGGATTTGTGTTGCTTTCTCGATGACGACCGTCAGAAGGGAAGAAAGCTTGCACGAGAGTGGCAACGATTTGGGAGATATACGGCCTCTGTAATGAGACAAGAGGTTGCTGCGTACCAGTCCAAACTTAGGGATCTAGATGTTCGTCAGCAACAACTACTTTCTGATAATCAAGAACTCAAGGTATGTGCATAATGTGTATTTATTGCACCATAATAAAACTTCCCGGAAAAGTGAAAGTATTTTGTCAACGCTCTAAAATTTATCGTGTTGAAATATGCAGGAATTATGTCTATATCTCGACGAAGAAAGGAATCAAAACGCATGCAGCCAATGTGGCGCAACTATTCGTAGAGACGACGGAGATGGAAGCAGTTCCAGTACAAATCCTGTTGAAGAATACAACAGTAATAACTCTACAGTTACAAGTGAATCCACATTGAGTAACGCCAGTCTTGCCACAGCTCAACCATCTCAAAGTAGCAATAGCGCTGCTTACCGAGAAGAACTAGCCAGAGAAAGAAATATTTTAAGCAGTAAGTCAACATGAACTATGCACCAACTATTTTTTATTTGGTTCATTTTGGACTAACGCTTTATTAATTGTTCATACAGGTCAAATAGTTGAGTATGTGAGACGGCTGGAAAGACGTGTCAGTGAATTGGAGAAACAGGAAACCGTTCAATGCCCTGAATCTGTACTAAATGCATTGCAGGTTCTTCAAGTGTGTCAGGGGTTGGAAGATGATGACATTGGAGATCAGGAAAAGGCCCTCGTTCGACAAATGTGCAATGTAAGAATACACACATTGACGGTAATAATGCAAGGAGAAGTTGTTGCAATGAAGAGTCTAATTGTGAAAATTACCCCTTTTCTCTAGGTTGTATGGAAGAAACTTGAAGACAATCCCAAACTATAAAAATCTGCCTTTCCATGCATTTCTTGGCGCATAAAAATCGTTCCTTATTATTACATACATTTTATGACAAATTATCAAGACTTGGAATCATTTGACAATCTACGAACCTGAGTACTTACAATCACTGAAAATGTTCGCATGTCATTTTCTGTACAAATCTGAGCTCTGTATAAATCGTTCATCACTATACTTGTCGTGTTCGAAATTTTATCCACATTATTTGTTAATGTACATAATAAGCACTTTAAGTTAGAAGTAGTAAACCACAGTAATTGGTAATACATGATTTACCAAACCATTTAAATATTTTTCAGTACATGCTTTGTACGGTAGACATTAGTTATAACTTATTTTTGTACAAGATAAACATTTTACTGGAGTCTGAGGAGTATTAGCACGAAATTACCATTAGTATACTACATATTATTCGAAGTAATGTAATTCAGATGAAAATAGCATCATCCTTGAATCTCGAACAAGTTTAATGGTCCAAAAGCTATCAAGCAGAATGGTACAACAGTACGGTTAATATTTTATTAAAACGTAGACGCAATACGTAAAAACCCGATTTAAAAGATTAATATACTAAAATTGGAAATGAATTCAATATTTTATTGCAAAAGGCTGTGAATAATATGATACAAGATTTATGAAATAAAAAAAGTTCTGAAAACAAGGTAATGATGTTGTAACTCTTTATTTCATGGATTTTTCTTCATATCAAGACAACACAACAAATCTTTTCTTTGCACAACATCCACAATCATCTCCACAAGCCATGATGTAAATAGTCGTTCTGTGTTTTTCATAAATACTTTTATGTTTTCTTATTATCTTCCTTCAGAGTAACAGTTCGGTTGAACACAAGCTGAAATTTTGATAATAGCATCATTATGTATTTTAGATATATACCTACAAAAGTATAACATTATGTGTAAGTAACAGGAATAGTACGCTAGGAATAACCTTATCTGGCTTGCTGTCAAGATCGACAGAGAAGAATCCTACGCGTTCAAATTGATATTGAGTGAGTGATTTGCTATTTTTGATGTGCTTATCCGCTAAGGCTCTTTTCACAATAAGTGTATCTTGATTACAGTCTGAGAGGAATCCGTTCGGGACTTGAGTTGAGTCTTCCGGGTTTTTATGCTTGAAACTAAAAATAAGATTTAATCGATAAAATGGCTTTGAATAAAATACTTTTTAGAATATGAAAAAAACAATAATCAAGCATTCCAAACTTACAGTCGTTCATATAGTCGAACTTCAACTTCCATTGGGTCACTGACCCAATGAATGAAGCCCTTCGGTTTTGGCGAATCTGCGACATTTTGGGCTTTGACATTGATGTAGTCTACAGACCCGTCTGGACGGCGAATAATCTCTTGAAAGGTAATTACAACACCAGCGTGTCTCAATCCAACTGGTTGATTTGAGGCAAACCGTTTGTAGTCCTTATCGGCTTTCTGTAATATTAAAAAACAGTATAACTAACCACAGCACAAGTGCTTGAGCCTCACAAATGCTATATGTATAATAACAATGTACATGTTACCTCTCTAAAGTCGTCTTGGTCGATATAAATTGGGTTGCGGAAGGCAATTTTATGAGTAGCACTATCTGGTGATGATGGGAAATCTGGCACTTCTAACGATTCACTGGCTGCCGAATAACCGTTAATTACGACTTTGATTGGGTCCATCACGACCATTGTTCTTGGAGCAGTTAGATTTAGCCTATCTCGGACACATGCATCTAGCATTTCAGGTTCAACAATAATGGTTGCTCCAGTTATACCCATTCTCACACAAAAATCGTTGACAGCTTCTGCTGGAAAACCTCGTCTCCTCAAAGCAGGCAAGGTGAACAGTCTTGGATCATCCCAATCTATACAGTGGAAAATTGAAGGAATTAAAACCTCAACGCACCTGAGTTTTAATTTACAGAAAAGATGTGAGAAAAACATACCTTCGACGATTTTTTCCTGAATTAACTTTGCTATTTTCCGCTTGGAGACAACCGTGTAAGCCATATTCAGTCTGCCATACTCCCACTGAACTGGAACATAGGTTCCAACGGCCTCGCACAACCAGTAATATGATGATCGCCGATTTTGGAATTCCTTAGTGCACATTGAGTGGGTAATGTCTTCTAAAGAATCTACCAAGCAGTGAGTAAAATCGTATGTTGGATAAATACACCATTTAGACCCTTGTTTTGGATGTGGTACATAGCGCACCCTACAACAACAAAATTAAGAATAAAACATTCCATTAAAAACAATTTTTAATTAGAATCCAGTTTTTGGAATGATCGGAAAATGAAAATGTGTAACATAACTAACCTATAAGCAACAGGATCTTTTTTGCCTTCTTCCAAAGTGATTTTCATTCGCAAAGTTGCTTCGCCTTCAGCAAATATGCCGTTCTTCATATCCTATTGATAAGAACATTGTGTTAACGATTCTATATCTCAATCTCACTGGATTGATATTTTTTACATGAATTCTCACCTCAAATAGTGCAAGATTTGTTTCAACGCTTCGATCTCTATATGGCGAAGGAGGAGCATCAAAACCTTTTACTTCTTCAGCGGTTTGATGACATACGTACGCTAACCCTTTCTTAATCAGCACCACCGCAAAGTCGTAAAGCTCTTGAAAATAGTCCGAAGAATGCGTTATCTTGTACGGAGTGTAGCCTTTTTAATTAACACAAAATCACAACATTAACATATAATACATGAATAAAGTATACCTTTTTATAAAAACTCAATCTACATTGATTTCTTGCTTCTCACCTAACCACTCCACCATTTCCTTAATACTCCTGAAAAACCTCTCTTCTTCTTTTTCAGGATTTGTATCATCATACCTCAAGAAACAAATGCCGTTATGAGCTTTAGCGTAGCCAAAGTTGATGTTGATTGCTTTGGCGTGTCCAATATGAAGAATTCCGTTGGGTTCAGGTGGAAATCTGGTTCTTACCTACGGATAAAGCAATGTCATCCTGATTACATATATCTCAGGCTCAGCAGAAAATTTTCAAGTAGGTAAAGGTAAAACATTTAACTAAAACTAACTTGGCCTTTTATACGATTAACGTGCTCAGCTAGAGTAGCCAACACACTTGCAGAAGTTGGATATCCGTCCGTTGTAAAATTTTTGCCAGGTAAATGGAACGGAAGTCCTCTAAGCACCTGCATACGTGACTCTTCAGTTGAAAGTGTTTCTTCTGGCTCTAAAATGTATAAAATATTTGTTATTGTGGAAATCCCAGGTAATCACATAATATTTAAAAGCAATAGAGGCAAAAATATGTGTTCACGTACTGGGAGCTTTCTCTTTTTTTGGTGCAGCCTTGTTGTCTCCAGCAGCCTTAGATTCTTTTCCTTTCTTATTTTTTTGATCTGGCGCGGCTGGTCTTAAATCTTCTTCAGTTTTTGGACCTAATAGTATTCTAATTTGCTGGTCAATCTCGTTTTTAACCTTGCTTCCGTCGGCCCACTGCATCTTGGGTACTCCTCGGATGAATGTCATTAAAGTTCCCACGTTAAAACGATACCTATACAATAAACAAAATTATACTAATTGCTTTGAACATAAACCATAATAACACGCTTGCATTATATGCGTTAAATTTTACCTTTTTTCAAGGATTTCAGCCTGGTATTTCGTGACAGCGTCTTTAACAATTTGTTCAATGTCTTCATCAGTGACGTTGATTCCGATTCCACATGCTTGCTTGAAGGCCTCCAAATTTAGCTGGTTATTGGCCAAGTTATCGATCAAATATTTGACTGCAGCTGTTTGGGAGCATTGACAAGATAATTTTACTACTCTACTATTAACTCGGCATAGAGCATAGATATTTTTGAATTAGAAAGTAATTGTTTACCGGCAACCCTTTGTTCACTGTCCAAATCTTCCTTCACTATGCTTTCAACAAGGAACTTGGTATGAGCTCTTATACTGGGCTTCAGTTTCCCGACTAAATAGTACAACAAGTTTGATATTTTCTTGGAAGGTTCCGCCGAGCTCATTGCTGAATACTACGAACCAAAGAAATTGAGACATAAATACAGTAAATCTGCAAATGATAATTGTCTCTACCTTATCAATAAACGCTTACCAGATTCATCACTTCAAACAAATCCTTGCTTAAGGATTCATTTTTCAAAGTTTCCTTAGCCTTCGCCTCAGTCATTTGAAAGAAGTTTCCTAAACGGGTTGCATCCTCCATCTGTACACAGAAAAAAAGCAATTCAAATAAAACGTCAAATAGAGTTCCTTTAGGTATTATAAAATGCTCAATAGAATAATTCCATGTCTTCATTACCTGTTCAGGAAGCCCATTGTTAGCTCCTCCTTTTTTACTCGTTTTTTCAGGCATGTTTGATATTTAAAAAACACTTGGAATCTTCCGAAAATAAAGTAGACCAGTTATCACTACAGACTTACTACTCGTCGGTACACTAATTACTTGGTCGTGAAATTTGATTTCATTTATGACAAACTATTAGACCATCAGAACATTAAGAGTCGATGGCATAATATGTATTGAGAAAACTTGAATTTCACCACTTAAAGTAGTCAATTTCCACCATATACAATTTTTCCAAACCTTGACATCTGGTCGAATGAAAGGGTTAAGCAGCCGATAAAATTGTGCTGATTTCAGTTGTTCTGGATGTATTTTGATAACTGCGTTCTCCGCATAAATTACAGAAACTGCGTTATTCCTATTTCCTAAAGTATGAGCCGAGTTAAATCAAACTTTAACTTCACAGCTGGCTGTCAACCCTGCATTGCATTGCCGACAAGAGAATGTGGAGTTGGAGTGGAAAGGGAAACTCATATTTTGTGTTTGTGCACAACAAAAAGATTCCTTGCAAAGTTGCAATTGAGTAAAACTTGCTTGAAAGCATGCTCGCAATGTACATCTTCATGCATGCATTGGGTAATGTATGGTAAGGTAATGGTAAGCTTGCAGCAGCAATATACCACTGATGGTTATGAAAAGACGTTCTGCGTGAAGTGAAATCTGCGAATTCAACAGCACAGTTAATTTTCTTGTACAATAAACAATAAATAAAATCACAAATATTGAATTATTGGAAAGAAAGGCTACTAAACCAAAGCCATAAAGAAACCAAAATTAATACATTTTTCAATGGAAAGGTTTATAGAGTTAGGAACTCGACAAAGGTATTGATTAGTTTTTGTGATCGCAGAAAAATAGGAAGTTCGCTTGAGAGATAGGGACTGATGCAATGTCTTGCATTGTTGCAAAACAATTTTACATTCGTATACATATTTACAAAATATTACTACATTTTCTTATCATCAAAGTCATGTCATACTCATGAGGATCTGATAATAAAAGCATACTAGCTAGCCAACTGCAACCAGGAGATTGAAAGAAAGCCGAATAGGTGAGCAATTTCAGGACAAATACAAGAAAAATCTTTCTCATGGGAAACAAAGCATTTTCAAAGTAAGAATTTCGAATTGATTGTTGCTGAGTTCAATTGCTTAAAACATAGTCTTTAAAAAAATTTGGATCTTCCTTAACCTTTTTGCAAGGCCACTGATTTCTTGCCCAATGCGAAATTAGAAGTCGTAGCAGTCGTCGTATCCGTATGCAATTGAACGGAACAAAGCGTTTGACAAAGGAACGTGAACATGTTTTTGTATGGCAGAAAGCACAACCAATCCCATATTATTACTCCCTGATGAATCGATGCGTATCATGCTCATGCAATTTCTTACTCTCAACCAACTGTGTTGCTACTATCTCCAGTAAAATATTCATTTTAGAATATACGCTCAAAAGGATTGTCGCAATTTTCTGGTTCCATAAATAACTTGTGCTATTTTTTCTTGTAACAGAATTCAGAATAAAAGCACATGTTCTTTAATTAGCTGTATAATAATGATTGATTAACATAACAATTACAGTTTGAGAGAATGCGTCATTAAAATTGCTTAAGATTCTTAATATGCAGCATTTTCTTAAAATTTTGCTACGACTGCTGATGAACATTGTGAGGATGGATGGTGTTATCACTATCATCTTGATGGTGGTCAAGTGGGATCATGATCATCATACCAATGCATTACCGTCTCCGTCGTGCATTAGCGTGCATTCTGTTTCATACCCTTCACTTCAACCATTATCCACAGCATCCACATTCCACACTCCCACCTAACATGTGTGTGATTTCATACACCATCTTTCAGTCATATGTGTGATCATACTATTATATGCATCACCCGGTTCCATCAATCCGGAGAAAATTCCTTCATGAATTATTTTCAGTTTCAGTAGATAGATTTTGAAATTGTACGTGACATAAAGAACCCAAAATGTCGATGTATCGCTTCAATAGTCTCAGTGGGAAAATTGTAGGCGGTGCTGCTCAACGCGTAGGCCAGGTAAATTAATGTTTTTCCGTTTACCTATATAGATTTGCTTTTGAAGGAAAGTAAGACAATACTATTTGGCTGATCATTTTGCAAGAACAATGGCCACTTTCTTCTTTAAAGAAAGGGAAAATCAGTAAATCTTGCTATTCCTATTATGATTGAGAAACTTACTTGCATTATATATGATCAAATTCCGCTTTGAAAAATGAATAATTTCCCCATGAAACAGCGTAAATGTCACGTTATGCACACATTATGATTTGATACGCAAATTTAATGTTTCTTTATAACCTGACAGGCAATAAAGGCATCAGCTCCTGACGCTCCACAGATAATTTTTGCAACCAAAAATGTAAAGTTTCCCGTAACAGTACAAACAGTGAAACCAACCAAGCCTGGTTTCGGAGAAGTACCTGCAGCATTACGTCGCAAATATCAACATTTTCAGGTATGCGCATCTTAATTTAATCTGAAATAGAGAGGATTATTAGAAATGTAATTGAATTCATCGTTCCTGTGTAATTAATAGAAAGATGACGGAGTTCCAGTGCATTTGAAAGGTGGACCCGTTGACGTTGCCTTGTACTATATCACCCTTGTGGGATGTGCCATTGGTCTCGAAGAATGTTTCAGATATTATTACGAAGCTGCGTTTCCAAAACGAGACTAAAAGTGGCTTTATTCGGATTTTGAAAATTAAGAAAATTAATTAATAAGAGTAACGATAAACGCGAAAAATTCCGAACGAGATCAATCCATACGAATGTGCCAAGTAGTGTTACTGCGTATGAATTTCACGAAAAATATACTTAATAATTTGTCTAATAAACGGGGGCTAAACACAAAAATTATAATCTAGACTATATATTAAATATATTTCATGCCTTAAAAATATGTACTAACTCTTTTGAAATTGAGCAATAAATGAAACGAAGAATGTATTCACTTATCATTGAATCTCTCGTTCAATTTGAATATCCCACTTTATTCTTTTTGTGTAACTGTACTAAATATTATTACAAATTACAATATGCAATACAAGTTGTTACATTACATTATTATGGTTTTTTAGATATGATTTAGATAGCTGTATGTTGGGAAGTGTCATTTTAAGCACTTTTTATTTTCATCATGGTATCTGGTCAATTTTATCCACCTTCCTAAGGTAGGTCTATAGACGATATACGCTGAAAACTGAAAAATCCAATGAGATAAGCATGAATATGGAATGTCAAGCTGTCAAGGAATACGCTTATCGAGTAGATCTTCATAGTTATCTAAATATTGCCAATTGCCATGAAAATATATCGGTCTATAATCTGTTCGCTCATGGGTTATGGTAACTTCAATACTCCTGATGGAATGGTCTGATCAGTCTGACAGTCTGCACTTGTGCTCAGAGAACTTTCACGATGTCGTTTTTCCTGGTCTTATCCCAGCTCAACTTTCTTTTGCTATCGCTCAATAATTGTTCTATGATGTCGTTTGTCAAAGGATCAAATTCTCAAATATGAACTATGTGGAGGTCATAAATGGATGTATGGGGATTTTTACACTTTGGACTATTGGCATTGCTTCCAATCCTAGAAATTTATTTTCTTTATTTGATGAAAGTACATGCTTTCATTTTTCGAGCTATGAAGCAATACTATGACCTGAATCAAGATGAAAGGCAGTTCATACTTCTTGGTTTCGTAAGTAAGCATTACAAGTAGTTACATCAACGAAGCCCACAGAGAGCGCTTTCTTAACCAAAATCGGTGTCACTCAATGTTGAAACTTTCACTTGATTGTGTACAGCAACAAGAGATCGTGGTTATAGCCATTGCGGCAGTTGCAGCGTATATCTTAGCTCTTTGGATGGATCATATCACTCATGCAATTGTTCCAAACTCTGTAATGCCCATTTTTACTTTCATCTTGACAATTATCTTTTGCCCAAACTCCTTTGAGAACAAGCACGAGCGACGGTATATGAGAAGACTAGAAGGGGTAAAGTGATACTGCTACTTAAGATTCGCATTTCCACTCCAAACATTTTGTGTTTACAGTTAATAGTTGTTTTTGAATCGATTGATGTGTTTTATTTCCTTAAGGTGATCATTCAGATGTATACTTTGCTAGCACCTTTCGTCTTGGCATCGATTGCTGTTATTTTTGATGTACAGTTTATGGAATACCTCCCGTTTCCTTCATTGTTCTACCTAGACCTCCAATCTACGAGCGAGAACCTCCTCCCGTTTCCGAAATGGTTTACCTTGAGTATCTTTCTTGTTTATTTACCAACTTCTGTTTACACTGCAATCCTTTTTTATCTTGCAAATTTTTGTTTCCTGTTGTGGGGCCGAGCTTTCTACTACGGATATCAGAAACGCTTGTGGTGGTCTGTAGAAGATAACGAACGGGCTTTGGAATATTTTATAGACCTTGATTCAGGATGAGACTGACTCCTATGATTAAATCTTTTTTCGTTAATTTGATAAACATACAAATGCCTATCTATTCTCATATATGTATGTTCTTTTCATTAATTTGAGGTAAACCTGTCATGTGTGCCGACTTCTCCAGTTTATGATATCAAATCTCATCTCGTCAGTTTGTTTACAAGGTTTGTCTTTGTGTGTAACCAGATCTAGGATTAGATTACATTTGCATACATCCTCATGAGCGGGGAAGCATTTTTTATATTTTTCCTACATGTTGTGTCATGTCATGACAGGCATTTTGTTCAACACAAGAAACGTACATATCTCACAAATCGTAATAATAAAAAACTAGTATTTACACAGCGTGAAAAATTGGTATCATTTTGCTGTAGCTACAGCCAATTTGCACTCATATCGCACCGACTTTTCCAAGTATCACAATATATTGCAGAGTCTATATGAGCAAAAACATACTAATCTCCTTATTCCATGTTCCTTTATTTCTACAGTCAGTAGTTCAATCATGTTTCATGTCAGATTAAATTAAGTGCGAATGCAGAAATGTGATATACATCATCAAAACAATTTGCAAGATTACATGGCACGCTTCTTTCCACAAGAAAGTCTCATTCCTACACCTCAATCTTTGGTTTGGTTAGTGGTATTCATACTACTTCTCTATGAGTTCTTACACTAAGAAGACCATCCTCTGAGGAAGGATGAAAAGCTCACCCCCACGTTCGTAGCTGATGTCCATGAAGTAAAATACATACACTTTGGTGTTATCAGTCTAAATTTGATTTTCGCAAAGGAAAATCAGAAGTAATCTTGTTTTGCTCGGATAGCTGTGAATCAGTAATGACATGTATTACTACATGTGAAAAAGCTGGATAGAAAACATAAAACAGAGTAGCACTTTTTTAACTTGAGTCTTCAAGATTGAAGATCTTCAAAGGAAAGGCTGGATGATGATACATGGGTATAATTGTTTTATTTTTCAATTTGTCGTTCTAGATGAAATCACTGTTTCACCGAAAGTACTTGCACTTAAAAATCTTACAAACAGATTACATAGACACGTGCAGTGAAATACATTAAATTGGTGTAAAGCACATCAGTTAGGTAACCGTGAAGTGAATTCCTCATGTATACGAAGTTTTCGCGGAGATAGACCTTTAATTTGTTTGCATCAAAGATACAGGCGCTCATTAGTAGCCACGTTCTTTGTACTCAAACTAACATTCTCATTTATTCAGAAACTCCACACTGTAACATTTCGCCGAGGTAATCCGCTTTTAGTACAGATCTAGCGGTACAGTGAAAGTGAAATGGATTCGACAGTGCAGGGGTGGCATATACTGGTATCTTGCAAAACCACGAAGAATTGCAGACCGCAGGTTTGGCATGCTTCATTTTGAACCACACAGTGAAAGTGAGAAATGGTGTGGTTTACAGAGAAAAGAATATAATACGAAAAAGAAAAGCCACAATCAACCCTTGTGCAATATTTCGTTCTCTCTTTTGTTCTAACTACTTCAAGTAGGTATTCAAAAGTTTCATCACGGAAGATCCGACGCTGTAGTCTTGTAATGACAAACAAAATACAAAACCCTAAGAAAAAGATGGTTATTTACCAACATACTTTTTGCTTACTTTTCTATAGTTTAATTCTAATGCATACTTTCCCGAGTAATGTTTTAGTTAGTTAGCAGCCCATATAATTACGTGCTATCACTATATATTGCCGAGTTTGATACAAGACTTCCTGGAAATTGATGGTATTACTATATCAGAGTCAGACTCGGACACATGATATGGATCTTACAAAGCCTCCTTTCCATCATCTTCTTAATTGTCTATTGAGCAGTCAAAAAACAACAAGTAGGTATGTCTACCAGGGTAGGGGCAATCGTAGAAAAACGTCAAACTGGCTATAAAACAAGAATTCCTCTGTAGCCTTTTGTCCTTTCCTTTACTGAACTCGAACTCACCACCACCATCATGATCATATATACTTTTTCGAGCCACGGTGGTAAAGGACGGACGGTTACCAACAACTTAACCTTCCTTTTACTTGTTTGCTTACGTGTCCTATAAAAGCACAAGCTTGTAGAGTCGTGCTCGTAATACTACATGAAACTTTTCAATTCTCCTTCCTTTCTTTCTTCTCTACGCCTTGTAACTCAACTAGTTGTCCTTAGAGCATGTTTATATATTTTTTCGACTAGCTAGCTGTATATATGCTGGACTCGGAGTCAGTGGAGAAATTTTGTTAGATGGAATCCAAGGAATGAACTCAGAAGAGCTTGGCTGGATCAACAGAACAGAAGAAGGGAAAACGGAGATCACTGCTTGCTTGCTTGTAGTAATGATATATAAAAGCGTACAACAAGGAAATCTCATCACAGTGGGTTTTCGGGACTCATGCAGAGTTGACTAAAAGCCTTCTTCCGTAACCACTTCACTTTCACTCAGGCGTTGAGAAAATGTTGAGTGTATTGAAACAGTTATATATATTCCAAGACAGTCGTCTTCAATCAAACAACGGTGTCATTTATTGTGAGTTTATAAAAAGTTGTTAAAGGGAAAATGTCGAGAGGGTAAAACAAAGGTTATTTATTTTCTTTCAAGATTTTTCTCGATAATCGTTCCAATAAAAATACACATTTGCACCCACATAGTTAACCAGTCCGTATATTTATACATAAATGTCACCACGAGTTGATCATCAAGCTGTAATATAAGCAAAATCCTATTCAAAATCACAGAAACTAGCTATATAAATTGTACATCGATCGAAACTCTGTACTGTTATTGATACATTCATTTGTCATTCGACATTTGACGTTTTCGTCAAAGTTTATTTATAACCAGACCAGAGACAACCCTTTTTTAATTCAGTGATAGAGATAGCATTATCTCACCTAAGGACTACTAACATCTCAGAGCTGTTTGGAACTGATATTGATTTGATCCATTCGTGAGAATTCCTTACGCTGCTTTTCTAGCTGACAATAAATAAGGCTTTATTTCAATTCCAGTGCTTTTTCAATCTTCAATCTCCTGCAGACATTTCTCCACTGCATTTTTCGTGCTTCTTTACCCCACGTCACACACGGGAAATAACAACAAACGCGCTTAATCAGCAAACATAATGGAATGCTATTACAAGATGATTCCAGCTTGTCCTCCATCCGCTCCTACTCACCGTAGCAGCAGCTAAAAGTACAGCAAAAGGGGTGCATAAGCTTTTGAAAAAATGCTCAATACATCAGTTTTGAAAACTTTATTATGACGAAGGTATGTCTGAACGTACCTAGCACTCAACCTCACCTATTCGTATAACTTTATACCATATACTTCTGTCGAAATCAGTGTGCAAACTGTCATTTTCAGTTTTTTCAACTGGGTGCTTCTTTATAAAGAACAAAACCAAAAACCATCATTGAGATGTATTATTTCTACATTTTATGTCATGTACTAACCCAGGTATATCGATAAAAATTACTTCATCCAACACACGGTACACGCTTTCTCCAGACATTGCACATTTTTCATGATTTTCTTCAACAATTTCACAACATCAGTCAGACAGAGAAGAATTGTCTTCCCGACAGCAGCAGCACAACCGCGGCAGAAGAGGATTGAAATTTGATGTGATGTTATAAACTTATATATAACACGCATCTATGAATGAGTCTTTGCTGCTTCTCTCCTCTCGCAATAGTCCTCACTTTTTGTCTTCATCTTATCTTTCAAGGAAGTGCTGTCGGAATTCATTACTTTCTGGTATGAGTAGTGAAGCAACACCAAACCAAACCAGCAGTGTCAGAACCATCAAAAGTAAAAAAGAAGCTCTGCTTGCACATGACGAGAGATGCCATCATTTTTTCCTACTGGTTCTAACTGAGCTAAAAAAACGAAAAGTTGCTCGTTAAATTTCCTCTGAAAAAGAAAACGTCCATTGACAAGGGCATTTTCTCGTTTGAAAATTACGTACGTACCATAAGCATATAGTGCCACCAGCATTATCGTCATTACCGCAATCACCACAACAGCATGTTCGTATACTTATCTAATACGTTGTTCTCGGAGATGTTGTTGTGTACCAGCTAGCACATAGTTTTCCCCGCCATTATAAAATGTGCTTCCGTTCCCAAACCATCTAAGACGATATCTAAAACTGATTGTGTGAAACTTTGTGTAAAATATCGCACATAAAATGCATTGTACGGCATGAATTGAAGTGCTGGTACATATATTACAAACTGTCATTTATAATGTATCCATGAAAAAAGGAAATGACTTTCACTGCCTTTTACCTTTGTTGTCTCTGCAAGCACCCAACACAACACACACGCATTCAAGACAAGCAAACGACTCTATTCAATGCTCATAAAAATGAGTTTTTGTGAAAGTTACAGCCTGTCTTTCTTACAACGCGTTCAACCCAAACCCTCGACTCGTATATACTTTCACTTTCAAAGTTTTGAGATAGGTACCGAGTAGGAGTACTCACTTTTCCTTTGTTTCTCGGCAGCAACGCAAGACTCGAAAGATGAGTACAATGAGGATGTGAATGCAGCAGGGTGAAAAAAGTGCTTGTGTTGCTGTTGTTTTTATGATAAGAAATACTATTGTGTCGGCAGCTATTTTGAATACATGCATATTATATTTACTACTGGAGAGCCATGTATCATTAAGATAACGGGTGGGTCGTGACTTTGATTTTTCTCTTCTCTCTATCCGGTTTCAAAAGGAACATATTCAAAACATCAAACGGCGCTTCCTTGAAAACAGATAAGTCCTTTTTCGCAAGAGTTTTTGTAGCGCGAGAGGGAGCACCCACAACAAGTCTCGGATTTTTATTGGGTAAGTTTCTCAAAGGCAATTTTTTATGATAATAATGTATGAACATTAAACATTATGCTGATTTTGAGATTCACTGATGTGCACGGCATTCTTATTCCTGATGCTGTAGGCTGTAACGAATCCTGGAATTCGTAAAGTAGTAGTATTTTCATACATGTTCAGCGCGCCTCGCCGTACCCATTAAATATTCAGAAGTGGCCCCTGAAACAATGCAGGGAATAAATGGCTTTGTCAGTAAAGAATGTTGACGTTGGATTTGGCTTGCTCAATGAGTACTCAAAATGAGCCATGAAATTGTACGTACAGCATTGTACATATTTTCAGCTAAAATATTCGCAAACTACGTAATATGTTGGAGCAGATTCACTTATCATATAGAATCTAAATGTTATGATCTTTTATAGTTGCATTTTAATGTATTTTAGTATTCATGTAGCAAGCGTGCATTGTCTTGAAACACACTAGCTGACCATGCGGCCATACAAATAATACAGACGTACCCTTATCCGTAGCGACAGTTAGAGTAGCATGGGATTACTGGATTTATGGAAGAAAAAAAAACACGTAACAGTAGACATATTAAAATGTATCAACGCATCATGTCACATTCAGATTATTTTAACTTTTAGGTGTAGATAAAATGTGCTTCCATTTCTCTATAATCACTCCCATTCTAATGTACACTTTCACTTCAAATTGTACTTTAACTTGGGGAGGGTTGTTGTACGTATCTATATTTCTCACAAATAAAATATATATCAGCTAATCTCAGCTTGTCACATGAAGTGTTTCATCTAGTGCTCTTCTCTGCATAAGCAAACAGATTTGCTTCAATCCTTATTGTTTAGATCCCCATTACAAGAGAAAGCATCATCTTTTGAAGTGATTTCACTCTTCAAAAATTCAGAGTGCTGCATGTCTACTATTTGCTACTATTAAAAGATATGTCACGGTTTGTCATCATCGCACTGCGTAATACGTTGATAGTACACACGCATACCTATTCGTTTGGTTTTTGATGGGAAACTTTCAGCTTGGTTTGCCAAACCGACATACAAATCTGAAATAAAGATGTGAATAATTTACATGGTCCATGGACTGTCAGACACAGAGATATTAACTTGTAGTGTGGGATTTGCATCCGCTTCCATATAAATGTAACCATTCAATCCGTAAATGGTTCTCAAACTCCAAACTATTTTTTTGAAAAGAAAGGTACATTTTTTGGGTTCACAGACTGTGGAGGTATTGTGGTTCTCGGTATAATGCTTAAATCGATTTCATGTATGTGGTGGCTGCAAAAAATAGTAGGAATCTGTTTGGAGTTCTCAGTTGTAAAGTGGGATACGGTATGCTCACTGCATAACTATTTCGATGTGAAATTCTCGACATGTAAGTCATCCTTTGGTCGCATTGTAAATCATGCTAATAGTGAAAATTTTGATTGAGAGAAAAGCATGCTGAAACAAAAGAGCGCAGAGTATTATAATGTTCCTAGATACAAACACTATTATTTATTTCATATCACGGATAGTTGGTTTGGTCTTGGTGGTTTCAGCGTGAGTATCCATAGACTAGATTCGAAAGCGTCATATACTGTAGCCCAATACAACATAAAACAAAATGTTTACCAAAATAAACTAAATCCCTACTGGAGAATACAGATAGATATTTTGTTAGACTCAACAAACCACTTTGTATCTTCCACTATTCTGTATCCAGAATTCTCTATTTAAAATCGACTGATTAAAAACTAAAAAAAGTTTCCTTTTAGATTATATTTTCAACATATTTACTTTTCAGACTTAATTTCTAAAATGATTGTTATAGAATGTCAGGGAAAGGGGAGACATGATCTTTGTAATCCATAAATTGTGTGGTACGTTGAAAGTCATCATACCCATAAGAACTTGTTCGTACAGGATAAAGCATACGCATGTTTTTCACAAAATTTGTAGCATCCACCCCCAGGCAGAGTCAGTATTACACTGGAGAAAAATCTATGACTAGCAAGTGGACTATTTGGACTAAAAAGTATCCTTCATAACCTAGATATTCGAACTACTTTTACTACTGAATGGTATACATCACATGAGTTATTTGTTTCACAACAACATGCTGCATACTGCATATTGAAAGAAATGCACACTTCTAAAACATATTACTAAAAATGTCTTCATTATTCAGTGTCCCTACTTTTTACGGTAAAGGGTGGAGAGGATATCAACAACAGAACAGCAGAATCTCCAACTTTAGTGATTGTACAGAAACGCTACTTTTGGCTACCAAAGAAAATAAAGTGAAATAACTTTCTCCCAACACATTGAGTCTGAGAATCTTTGAAAAGATACAATGAAACATTCACGTAGGTACATAAACAGCTTTTGTTATTTCAAACTGATTGTGTATGGTGTCGTACACATAAAGCCTCTTTTCTCCATTTTTTCTCTCCAACACTCTTATACAAATACAGCTTGTTTGTAGAATCCTCATTGAGAAACTTCGCCAGAAAGGAAATGTCCAGGATTGTGGCAGACATATTATATGAAATCAAACTACATCCAATATTTTATCTCAAAGGGTATAAGAAAGCATGAAGGTGGTAAAAGTCAACCTTGATTTCATTTCCCTCTCGTTATTGCTATACATACATAATTTGATTTGAGATAGCATCGCTGTGTGTGATAAGTAAGAACGTGAATGCGTGATCTGATTGTGATGATGACAAATGAAAAGTTTGTTCCGTTGTTGTCACAAATTCTATGGAATGTATAGAGTGGTTCCTTTTTGATACAAGATGGAGAAAGGTTATACTGTCACTTCACATGATGATTTACTATCTAGCAGGGAAAATATATATACTTTTCCCTGTTCAGAAAAAAGTTCATTTTAACTTTATTATTCAATTTTGTTCAATAGACACCTATCAGTATAACACACACACCACTGTACAATCTATTGGCTGTCTTAAAAGACATTTTTGAGATAGAGAGAAACCGTTTTAATTTTGAGTTTGTGTCTGCTTATTGAAAGCTTTATCTCTCTTATTTATCTATTTCCTCCTAAAACGAAATGCCTTCAATTTCCTAAAGCTATATGTTATAAATATGTCGTATGGCGATAGGTGATTTCGTTTAACACAGTATGACCTACTCAAAAGAAAATTGAAGTTTCTCACATAAAGGCTTCAATATAATTGATAATTACGTTATACTGTCAAAAAGTATTGTTTGACACGTGGAAAATTTATATTCTCACCAATAAATACTGTCAATTCTATGATTTATGAAAAAACTTGATATTAGGGGAATTCTCGGAGAAAATATTTCCAAGCAAAAAATGATGTGATATTCACGGAGAAAGAGAAAGTGACGGCAGCGGCAGGTGTAGAAATGAAAGTGGTATTTGAAAAGTGCATATAAGCCACTCAATCTGCTTTTAAACAGTAACTTTAATTAAAAACTGAAAGAAAACGGAACAAATACTCGACTATTGTCCTTTAGATGAGAAAAAGTAGAATGGGTTCAGCCTTCCAACTGACCGCCGGGTGTTTACAAAGTTGAACAGCAATGACTAAAGATCTGCTTAGGTAAAGATCATATTTGTTTGTTTGTGGGAAAATCTTGAGAAATATCTCCGTAGCGAGACTGTTTGTTACTATAATCTGACAGGCAGGCAGCAAAAAATATCATCATTTGCACTGCTAAAGTAATGAAGGGCTTTCCTTACATTGACATTTATTATTTTCATCTCTCTGGGGTAACGTGAAACATCTCTTCTCCGATCCCTGGAACCATGAAGAATCTGTAATTTCAAAAGTAATTTCACATGCCTATAAGATGAGAGTAAAACTTATTTGCTGGTGAAAGTCGGCAACTCGTAAATACTCAGAATGTTTTACAAGATTCAGAGATGAAAGCGAGACAGAGAAAGCATTGGATTCATCGCAAAATACGGAGGTACATACATTTGGCCATTTCTCAGTCAGTCTCAATCACCCACCACACATCACACGCATTTTTAGCTAACAATTTGAAGAAAAGTACTGATCAAGCAGCTTCTATTCAAATTGACACAGAAGAAAGTAATTCTATAAATATTTGGTGAAGTGTACATACTTTATAGTGTTCAATCAAATATCTTCACCAGTAACCCCACCATGTACGTAGTTTGAATCCAGACTATAATAATCTGTTTTCCATTAGTGCACGGCTCAAGTCAAGTGTGTTGTGAGCACACAAGTAGACTTTGGTCAATAGTAAAGTTTATAGGAGAACAGCCCAACAACATCAACACTTCAAGCACATCTGCACATTATTTCTAGTCTGGCACTCATAATATTGCTGTATACAAGGCACTCTTTATTTACTTTCTTTCTATATAAAGGTCTGTATCATTCGTTTCGTGCAAACGTAAGAGTGTAAGAGATAATAGAAGAGTGAGATTATCACCGAGAACGGTTTACAACCGTAGATGTAAGGGCATGGTAGAGAATAGTGAACTTACTGCTAGTGCTAACGCATCAGATTCGTGTTTACCTAATCCGAAAAATTTTGTCAAAATTTCGTTCTAGCTCCACAATAGTAACCTTAAGTTATTCATGAAAATGTCTCTTAAATTATTTGCACATGTGCTTGAAAAAGTTAACTGAATTTAATAATGAGGCAAATATTATGATCGCGATACAGCAGCAATTTAAGGCAGTGCTTTTCGAAACGGGAACCCAGTGTCAGTAATGGCAAAGCAGGCAGCAATGCGCTATCAGAATGCAAAGCATTAACTCTTTTCCAAAAGCATATCAGGAGATTTATTATTGAAACTGGAGGTTTTTTTGCTTGATATTTTTTGTATAGTAAATGGGAAACTTTTTAATATTGTATTGGCAGAGGGATCTGGAAAGTGTGACTAAAAATTGGCTACGAAGTTACAATAGGAAAATTATTACACTTCTAATACGGATCAGGCTTTGTAAAGTTCTATGAGGATGGGTATGGTATATTCTATTCACTGGCTTCAAAAAATATGCAAAACTTTTTGGATAGCCACGAGCTCAGCTTGTATTGATCAAGATTGAAATTTTATAATCCCACACTTTCTCTCAAAATGTTATGCATCAGCATTTTCTGGCCGTAAATTTCGCAAGAAATTCAAAAATATATATAGGCATTTGTTCATATTTTCACATTTCAATCCAACAGTTTAACCGTAAAATGCTTTAGGAGGAACCAGTTGATACATTAAACATGATGCTCTATTCCGAAAAACGACCAGAATGTGACTTTGATTTCGTTCATTTCTATTTCATAAACCAAAAGGACTTGACGAAAAAATGTAACTCATAAATGTTACTGAAGCGTAACATGAAGAGAATACAAAATTCATGAGCCAGTGACTTTTGTATCATATTTGTGAATGAAGTCGAGCAAACTGAATACAAACTGGAGAAAGTATTTTTCAAGGTGGGTGGAATAAAAAAATATGTAGCTTTATACAATATCTATCTGATAATAAAAATCGCAATTCTTTTCCTGGTTGGTTGAAATCCAAGGTGCGTTTCCGGTACATTCATCAATAAACTAGCATTTTACTGTCTCATATGTTCTGCTCATGATTTTTAATATAATTTAAGAATTTTTTCTCGCGGACCCTGCACAAAATTTTGTTTTCAGTTTGTAAGTAATAGTAAAAAAACTGCGCAACTGAGGCACAATAAAGAGCTACGAGTGACAGTAAGAGAGAGATGGAAAATATATAAAATCATAAAATTAGCATTGCTTATAATAATTCCGAAGAAAAAAGTAGCGGAAATTGGATTTAAAGGCTTCCAGGTTGAATTCAAGAAGTCGTCAAATTTAGCTGTTCTGAAATAGATAGCATATTGATATTGCCTTTTGAAGAATTTCCGAAATATCATAGACCCATTTGCCACTTTAGCATACACTTTACATAATAAGAATGCTCATATCCTAAATCGTTCAACTATTTAAGGTTTCTTGGCACCTCTGCTGAGTGGATATAAAGCCTGATGCTTAATGCTTACATTCAACTTGACAAGGTTCTTCAAGTTGGATTTCATGGATTCAAAAAAGGTTTTGGGATATTGAGCGAGAAAGGACTTGTAAAACGAGAGCTTATAACTCCATAAAATTTAGGAAAAAGTTCATTCTTGAGAGTTTTAAGACAATAACTAAAGAATAATGATGCAGCGACTTTTTCTTGATGGCTGTCTCTCTATTGCTAATACTTTTACTTTCACTTCAGTAATATCAGCTATTATTTTAAGAACATCTGTAACCTTTTCTTTTCATTTACTCCAATAATAATAATGCACTCTCGAGAAGAGAAAATAACAGTCTGAATGTATATGGTAATGATTTCATGGGTTAAATCAACCGTAATAGCCATTATGGAACGTTTTATTACACTAGTATATCCAATGTAATGCAATACCATTCCCTACACGTAGTCTCATTTCATTTCTTTGCTACTTTCTTTCAAACCTCTTTCTGGATTATTTCTGCAATTTATTTCGTTGTATTTCATATTGAAACTTCACTTGCATTAACAAAGTATGAATGTACACGAACAAGGAAAGTTTTCAATGACAAACACAACAATGTGTAGTATAGATAACTTCCTGCAGTTTTATTTCCATAAATAAAATACAAAGCACGGATGACTGCTTTCATGCATTAAATACAGCGTTTGTGTTTTCTTGTTCACAAATTCTTGAAGCTTTTATATGTGCTAGGACCACTACTAACCAAAAAAGCCGTTTAGTGATATGATAATGAAAAACGACATATTATAGCTCAACGTAGCATGCGAACAAGCTAACCATAGAATTTCAAATGTGTGCAAAGGACGAGCCACTTGGACTCAAGACTCAATGGTAGCAATTTATCGGTTACTAAATGACCACTGACAGATTGGGAATTGGCAGGGAGCTTACTTGAGTTTCTTTTGTTTTAGCATTAGTACTATTAACCAAAGTCTGTATGGGTTGTCCAAAAATGAGAAAGGCAATCTTCTATTCACTCTTCATGCATATTCAAGTGCAATGTCTGTCAGTCTGCACATTCACTAGTATTGTTAGAGCTGTATTCACAGGAAAAAGTTTAATGAGCATTCGACCAAAAACCAACTCATCAATAGAAGAACGAGGAGAGGAGTACTAATTTACAAAATCCAGTAGGATCCCGACAGTGTAAAGATAATTAACTTGCCACACAACTGCATAATAGCACTTTGGAATTATTTCTAACCACGAAAGTTCACTTAATCGTGAGAGCGCTCCGCTTTGGCTTTTATATTCAACCGGAATGGATTCTGGGGAATTAAAAGCTAAGTTGAATTCAAAAACGTTAAAAGGGATTCCGTATGAAGCCCTCTGTTTAACTTATTTCTAATTCCATCCAAAGTCGGCGTTTAATTTTCGGCTATTATTTTTATTTGCATAATACTTCAAAGTTAATTCGTAATAATTTACAATTACATTAACTCCCAAATTAGAGACTGAATTGTGAGCTCTGCTCTCAGCATGGAGCGTGTAAATACCAGGAAAGAAAGTACTATAATATCCTTTTCAAGTCGTACAAAGACTTTTAGCCCGAAAATGTAGTTGAACCACCCAAGAGAACTGTTGATTACTTTGGAAGAACAAGCATTACATTATGAAACGCAAGGTTTAGCATAGTAAATAGGGATACTGTATAACTCTTAGGTCTTAGGCATTATGATACCAGGCAAATCTACAATTAGTATTCTGATCGTAGCCCGTAATTGAATAAACTATGGGATCGAAATGGTGCTCATGTTTCCCTAAAAGGTTCTACAAAATCCTCGCGTTGACTGACTGACGATGAATGAAAGAAAGCATTTGCAAATTTTGTATCCATTCTTACCTCTATATTTATGCTTTCTGACAAAATAAACTGATCAGTGAAGACAGACACTGTTACCGCTACTGCTCTCTCCGTCTCGCTATCTTATCAGATAAAAGATGCAGCTCCACGTTCGGCTTTTCTTTTTTTATGCCTTGCTGCACACTAATCTGAAGGCTTTTTCCGACATCAAACACTCCAGACATGGGAACATCACATACTTATTTGCCAGCATCAAATCATCTTCTGACTTATATAAATTTGTAAAGGATGCGTGGGATTGAATGTGGAATACTCCCTGTGGGAGCATTTGCTTAAGAAAAAGAATATGCCATGAAGAAAAAGCGACTACTACTCCCTGTCTTTCGTCAACAAGGTATGCTCCTGTCTCGTCGAAAATGTACTTTCACCGACACAAACGTTGTTGTTGAAGCTGATACATATCCTTTTGTCAAAAGTTGGCCAAACACTACTGATAGCTTAGAATTAAGTATAAATATGTATAGTCAAGCGTATCGAAGAAAATAATGCAGGAATATTTTTGTACACTACTGCCAGATAATGTAGCAGGTAATTGGTTGTTCTATTCGTACGAGCCTTTGTGATGTGACGTGAATCGGGATCTGACAAAGCAATAACAACAACTTTGGGAAAGTATTATCATAATATGGATATTGGGATTACTTTGCCATGAGATTTTACCATTTTTTATGAAGCACTACTATGATTTGGCATGGAGCGTTGAAATAAAAGTATGGCATATAGAAACCCAAGTTTCTCGCATGATGGCTAATCTAAAATTATAAACAAACACTATACGACATGGAACTGTATTCTGTGCATGCATATTAGATATTAAGGTTTGATGGGTGACGTTATCTGAAAAAATACTTGGGTATTATTATGTCCATCCAACTTTCAGTAACATATACCTATTACTTTTCTTTGCATAGACCTTAATGACAGTTTAGGTGAACGACTATAAGATATCAATACCGCAATGAATTATTTAACAGTAGAGTTGGCGTAGGATCTTGGTAAAAATTTCGTAATATTTATTTATTTTCTTACAAAAACCAGAATACGCCAATAATGAGCTCCGTTTTTAGTTACGTGGTGCCAGTCTAATGTGTGTGTGTTCATATTCCTATCATCTCATTTTAGTGAAGTATGTATATAGGAATAATATGCAGGTTAGTCCGTAATTCAAATCTCCAATGAATATTACAGACTATGTCTCCTCAGTAGACTGTGTGAAGTGTCAATATGAACCAATAGCAGCTCATGTGCTTCTATAAAAAATTCAATCAATTGTTGTTTGTGTACGCTTATTGTGTTTACGCTTTATTGAACTTCAAAGGAACTTACATACTGACATAAATGTATGCCATCAAAATCAACAAGGGATTTTGGGGATTTTTGAAATTCTTTTGCTCATTATCTTTTGAATTTACTTTTCATTCTGTGTTCTCATTGTTGTGAATAAAAGGCTTTTCGTTCACTCTTTTTCCACTCACGCTCGTCCGTGAAACTGATGGCGAACCAAAATGTTATAATGACGTATTTGCAAACGGTTTCTTTTATGTTGCCTTGTTTCAAGAAACGAAGCCTCATTTCTGCAGCAGCAACAATAATGCGCTGACACTCGACTCGAAAATAACACACTGCTTAAACATACGTTTTGTACTTGAAATAAATGAGAAGCGTAATATCTTGTACATTTAATGATTTTCTTTACGATTCTAGAGTGCATATTATGTCGTGCTTTTAAGTTTTAATGTTTGCACTTAGGTAGTTGGAATACAGGCTTAAAACTTAATACGGAAATTTATGTGTCACATACGACATTAGTTTTATTTCCTGTTTCGTAATAAATTGCTGTCAACATCAACTCCAAGGTACTTTATACACAGCTATGCTGAGATGAATCAGGAAAATAAAGCGTTTTTCAAATGTAACGTTCAATAACCATAATTAAGCTATGTGAAAAGAACGGCTTAGGGGCACATTGAAAAGTGAAAGTACAGAATAACAATTCACAAATATGAAGGTATCTCTATGAACATTTTAGATTAATCGTATGAGACAGATTTCAAAAGTATAGGTTAATACAAAAATTGTAAATCACTACTGATTACATACTTGCTATTTTAGTAAAGATTTTTTGACATAGGAACCTCGTCGAAAATTTTCAATCGTGGAATGAGCTACTTTCATCTATATCATTAATCATAATTTTGTTAACGCTAAAAACGTTCCATGGTCCATAAAGATAAGTTGATTATGTATCTGGCGATAGTTTAGAGCATATCGCTGTGTCAATTCCAATTTTGCTAAGCATTCACATACATAAAATAGAAGGGTGTCATAATTGTAGATTGGTGTAGTGTACTGTGTTATAAGTCTATAAGTTATGAATAAACAAGTGACCCGCTTGTAAAATCATCGCCAATACGTATACCTAAATCAACATGAAGTCTTTGGTTAAACAAGTAAGAGACAGACATAAGTTGTTCTAGCCATGCCATAATGTATAAATACATCGCGAGAACTATCAAGGTAATACAAAAACATATTTGATTCGAATCCATAAGCTAGCATATACAAAAGGCTACAAAGATGTTGACACAAACAATGAAGAAAATTACACAGTAATAAAGTATATAGCAGTTTTACAAAGACAACCTATGGAGGAGCATATAAAATCTGACACACCAAGCCAAACACAAGGATCCATTATTAATATTGTATTTGTTTCAGCAAACATTTCTGCGCAATACAGTTTTATCGCATACTATATTTCAAGCATTATAGCCTATATAATTTTCGCTGTCATTAATCAATTAGCGTTACAACAACTGGTAAAAGTACTAATGTTCATTTCCTCCCATGTGTTTTGTACATGAATGTTCTTTTTTTAGTTTCAGAGAAACAACCTCGCAGCAGATAACAACCGTTTTGACACTCTGAACACTTGCACACCGTATTATTACGTCCGCTTTTCTCCACACCGACTCAAAAGTATGCAGAGTAAATAATCAAGAAAGACAGCGAGTAATGTTTCCGCACTTTCCAACAACAAGGTGCAACCGTGAAAAGGCTTTTAATACACAGTGGCGGCCACTCCACAAGTGAGTGTGTAAATGGAACCTTTGGGAGTGATATGAACAAATAAATGTTCCATTTTCATAATAGGCATTCTTTCCTTCTAAATTATGCATAAAATACGTCCCACTCTATCCACGAGGAAGATTAAGACTAGTAGGAAACAAGCGAATAAAATGAAACCCACATTCTTGTATTCTCCAGAAAGACACCGAGAGTTGTTCGGATTTTAACCTGTTGGTGGTAACAAGCTGTTAAATTATAATTTGTGTCTTTATTTTATTAATCCAGTACATTCATCAGGGAACATAAGTGAAATGTATGAGTCTAAATGAATGTGAGCTAGTGGGAAAGAAATCTTGTTGAAATAGGTGTACTCTTTATATTTACATACATACATTACACGCTGTGTATAACACGTATGTCTGTTTAATATATCGTGTGGCAATAACTTGTTCATACTGTACTTTGGCTTTGCGGAGGAAGTGCTATAATTGGTCACGCTACATTAAGTTACAGAACGAAGAAACCATACAAGAACAATTTATTATTGTGTTAGTGGCAACTTTCTTTTCACTTGTTACTTCCTCGTTCAGCCCTTCACTTAACTTGTTTCACCTATTCACCTCCCAAAGTAGAGAGTGCAAATGTTTATTTTATTCCCTGCGATAAAACCGTGACGAAAGGGTCAGCAAAGGCAAAGCTTAATGTGTGAAGTGACCAACTGTCCGATGATTCTGTTAAAATAACTGTGACGTCGGAGGGAGTGGGTGATGAAAGGTCTGCTCTGAGAAAACCGGGCCAGCACGAACAATAAAGTACTAAAAACGCTAAAAGCCGGACAGAGTAAAAATTGTTCAGAACACTTAATTAATTCCAAAGAGAACTGGGATCTGAGTATTTACCAACCACCACTACCACCGCACCAACGGCTTCATCATAATCATCCATTAAACTTGCTATATGCTGGATCGATCGTACAAATATTTTTTTCTAACACAAAGACGAAGGACGGGAAACAATAGCATCTGTTGAGCATAAGCATACATTGTAGACCACCAGCGAGGCGTAAACTGAAATTTCTCCTGCTTTTACTGATGGTGCATTATATATGCACTAAGAGACTCTGTTTATTCTTCTGATGTTAAAAGAGCAACAGACAATAATAGAAAAAATAATCCTGGGAAAAATGGGGAATGCCATTGTGAGACAAGACTCTGATGTTAGTGACCATCAAATCCCTGTTCCACCCAGAAAGCATTCAACCGTGAGTCAAGCCAAACTACTTCTAATGGGTCCGCCTCCTATTGAATATGTTACCGAGGAGCAGAAAATTTTCATTCGAACTTCGTGGAAGATCATCGAAGCAGATATTCAGCGTGTTGGTGTCATCACTTTTATTCAGTAAGTCAATAATAATATCGTACAGTATATTGTCTCTTTTATCTCCGCTTGCTAAAAGAGACATTGTTCGCTTTCTCTTTTGTTCAAAGTAAAAAGTTTTTGAATGATTAATGTTTCTAGTGGATGTAGTTGTTTCTCTTGATGAAGATGCATGTTCATTACTTTTTTATGTAGTTTTATTTTTCTCAGCTTATACATCAAGAAAATACATAGTTAATGCACCTTGTATAAAGTAAACTGTATGATGAATATAGCTTGAACTCTATAAAATGGGTTAAGAATCAACTCTATGAAAAAAGGAATTTGACAGAACCACTGGAGGGTAAAAAGAATTTTATTCTAAAAATATCTATAAAAGGAAGCAAAGCAAAGTAGAACCTAGCCATTATGCTTTGGTAAAACTCCATAAAATATGGGAACACCGACATTTTCACAAAGCTTCTCAATAAAGTACAGAGTAAAAAAGTGAATGAAGTGAATGTATAAAAAATGCTACAGGCACTTTCTCCACACTCCTCTTATCATCTCTCTTCCTACAGAAGATGCCTTCCTCATATTATCTTGCAATTTGGCATCAAGATCCCGCCTGTATATAATGCATTTATATTAAATTACCATTATGAAGGAAAGCACGCTCTTTATTATTATTCGGGTGAAATAAAAGAAGTTATTTACCTATTTATCCATTTCATACGAAAAAATAGCAATAAAATCCAATATGGAGACAACAGAGCGGAAGTTGTTTGCGAATTTTCTCTTCGTGATGCTGTCTGCTTATAGATCATTGGAAAGGAAAGAATACAAACCTACTCGCCAATGTTAATGATGCATGAATAAATATAATATGTGTTATATTCTAGGTAATGGAAACGCACACATGTGAAGCGAATTTATGCATGTTCTTAGTTTTCATTTATCCTCCCATAATATGGAAGCTGCAATTGCCAGATCTTTTTTTGATACAGCAAAGCTGATCATTTAAACCTATTGTATTTTCTTCATTTCTGATACTCCTAAATATACACAACACAGGCCATTCATTTATTTATGCGTCTTTATCTACATCATTCATATACGTACGAAAAACACAAACATTATTATTATTATGGTACATTATCTTTCAAAATTACATAATTTGTCTGGCAAAGCAAATGCATACAATATGAAACGAAATGATTCTAATTAACGGTGGTGTTGAGGCTTATTCGGCTAGGTGATCATTACCATTATTTTTTCTTCCGATTGATTTAGAAAGTCGGCAATCTTATATATAAACTAATCTTATATTCATAGTCAATTTCTCTAATTGGCATGTTCATTATATTTCCCCTTACTACATACTATGCGGATATGATCGAGTATTGATGAGACATACGCTGATTTTGTATGTTTGTGTTCTTATAATTACATCTACATAGATAAGTTTTGATTCCCGCAAATCCAGCTTGGTCTGAACAAATTTTAACTTTTATATTTCGGTTAGTTTGTAACTTTTTGTGTTCATGATCCCTCATCCAAAGCTAAATCCATGTAACAAAAAGTTTACTAATTAAAACCAATACGCAAATATTCAGTGAGAGTGTCGATCGTTATATTTTTTCTATTGCTTATGGCAGATTAAAACTTTTTTGTCAAATTAGCATATAGCATGCAAAGAAGAGAAATATGAAGACCCAAGTTTGCATAAATTCTAATATTAATAATATACGATGATTATAGGTAACTAGCAAAATGTATCCAGACCAGTTCAGTAAGGTTAGAACCAAAGCTGTAAATTGACACTTAACTATTTGGAACTGGGACAAAACATTTGTCAAAAAATATGTGGTAAAATGTGAATTGCAAAACTTCATGTTGTTTCACATATTTGGAGAGATCAGTAAAGATTTAGGAAGCAATAACCACTTTAAAAATGAGTTAATCTTGTCGTTTAGATAAAAATCAGATGAACTTTTTGCAGAAAGTCGTTATTTCAACGTTTTGTCTGACATCGGCGGAAGGTAATTTTCAACGGAGAAGATGGAAAATCCGTTTTCAACCTTTTATCCATCTTCTCTTATTTCCATATAAAAGGGTAATATGTTTTCGATGTTTGTAAACTAAATGCACAACCTATTAGTACAAATATTTTCAGATTATTCATGTGAAGTGAACGCTTACGGCAAATAAAAAATTATCGTACAAACAATCGCACTTTATGTACTTGTACGTTAGGAGTAGTATTCACATAAATGTTTCCAAATGGTTATTTATAAGCTATTGGTATGCTCATATACGGCATCATATAAAATATAAATGGCTCGTTATTTTCCACAAGTATGAACGACATGTAGGTAGACTGGAACCTTGTTCGTCTGTTCGCAAAAATTTCATCCACTTTGAAAGTCTGCTAACAGAGGAAAAGACAAAGCATTGCCGTTGCCGGATCTTTGGATCTGTAGATTATAACCTCTCACCTCTCTAGTAATGGTGGGTATACCAAAGAACAAACAATGTAAAAATATGCAGACATAATTTCATGGTGAATGCACGCTTTTCCTGCCATTAATTAAAGAAGAGACCTTGCTACAGGCGTTCCTTACAGATACTGTAACGGCGATCTTCCAAAAATTCAGTTTTAAAAGAAGGTCAATTCTTTTCCTTTGTATGTGTTGATCTGGTGGTTTGATAAAGACTGTGGGAACAAATTTCCGTCTTGGTATGTACGTAGCCCACAACATGTATAAAGAAGTTACGTGGATTCCCTCTATAGAGCTAATTCGTTGGATTTTGCATTTATCTTCAGCAAGTCAGAGTTATGTACATTTCTTAACTCTTTTATTCTGCTCCTCAAAAGCTGCACTCGACATGCATCCTAGATTAGAATTCGCAGATCTCAACCCGAGATCACGTACAAAGAGGGGAGTGAGATATTTGTAAAGTAGCTTGATGCTTAACAATTCTTGCTATGGCCAAACGTGAAAGTGAATTATGGCCTCCATCGTGCGCACACCCACATGATGATGTAATGTTGACTCTTTCCGAAGCTCTAAGCATTTTAACAAGTGGGTTAGCTATTGTCTTAAGGAATAAATAACATTGTTGGAATGTACATACATGGCTACATTGAAAATATGGATCCCAGTTGCAATATTTTATGTAATAAAGAGAAAGAAAGATAAAAGTGACTTTTGGCGTTACTGGTGCATTACTTCACTCGGGCTTTACTTGGCAGGCTCAAAACAAAAGCCTGGCATGGAAGCTGCAGAATCAACGATTTGCAAGAGAATGCTATACTTCGTTCATTAAGACTCATTGCCATATTATGACGATTCAACTTATCTGCAATTAGTTGTTATCCTACTTCTGTATTTGCTTTATGCACAAACACACAGTTGTAATCAGTTGTACATACGTATTTTAAGTAAACAATATAAATATCATAATACCCCGGGTATTATGAAAGCGTTTTTCTTACTACCTTACATAATACCTAAACGAAGTTGTGCTACGGATACTTCATACATATCGATTGGATTTACGGTAAGTGGAAACTACTGCACATGAAGTGAGAAGATTTTGCTGTAAGAGAAATGGTGACAACAGGAAGAATGATTGAGCTATTTTATGGACAAAAGCAAATCTCTACCATTAGGGCTTTTAATTTTCAAACCATTACTTTGTCAGAGTGCCTTTCAAGAAATGCATCAACACAAGGCTGCTTCCGAGAGACTGGTCAACAACGGCAAAATTACTGCAGACAATTGTATAGTTGTTTCTTGCTGAAATCGAAAGGACCATCGACCAACCCGACCAAACCATACTACTACATAGAAAAGCCAGATACTCTTACCTGAGGTTCAAACACTTTTCCACTAGGATGATATAGAGAAAGCTATATAGAAAAGATCAAGCTCTCTCGTTTTTTACGAAGCATCTCACAACGCCCTGCTGATGCAATCTCTAGCATCCTCAATTTTACGACTTTTGCTGGTTGCAATCCAGTTTTACTTCTAAAATTAAACAATTTGTTGATTTCTACACATGCTTTTCTGTTTTTTTTGTAAGTTATTGTATCACTTTATAGTTAGCTATCGCGTTACTATATGCTCTCTGTGTACGTGCCAGTGGACACGAAGTCACGACGCACGTTCAAGAGACTTGCTGTACTTAATATAACAGACTTTAGCTTGTTAGAATGCATTATGGAATATGGCGTTACAGGTGTGACGAACATTGACACATAATCAAATTATCCTCAGTAGTCTCCTTTCACTCTTGATAGTTTACTCTTGGGTGCACAAGTGTCGAGTTTCTCTGAAGCATTCCTTCGCAATGTTTCAGTCTTATTATTACGTTACAACAACCCATCCATCTTCTATTGAATTTGGAATGACGGCGACGAAAATGTTGATCGTTTTTGTGTCCTGAAATTATCTTCCGTATATGCATACTATGTAACCTCACTTTAACGCTTTCTTTATGAATCAACTGAATGTGAAGGTTTAGTAGTCGACGTTAAAAAATTATATTCAGTATATTGTAATACCTTCCACAGACTTCATTTTCCTTATACGTATGAATATATAACAAAAACTAACAAAACAATACAAATTCAAACTGACTGATAAGTGATGATGTAAAAATAAATGTAAAACACAGTGGCAATAATAATTTAATATTGTGTTTCTTTGAATCTACATTCATACGTTGAGCTAAAAAGTTTTTAGGTTGAGTAAAAGTTCCATGAATTCGGTAGCAATTCAATTTTTGAAACTGTGTAGGCTTTAATAAAATTAATACGTCATTACTCCTCTTTGCTACTCTCATCCATTAATGTGTAATTGTATTAAAGCATCTGCCTATCCCATTCCCATTAGTCGTTGGAATCCCTAACACTTTGGAGCTTTTATAAGTAGTGGAACAGGAAGACGCTGATACATTTAGTTTTACACAAGAATTCACACTTATTTGTACCTGAACTACGTTAAAGTATGAATACAAAGGACATTAGATTGAACCTTTAATTAAAAATGGTTCTTATGTACCGTCTGGAAACATCTTCCTAAAATTGGCCACACTTTCACTATCACATTTTGTTATTCTTGAAGAAACTCACGTTTCCCTTCTATACTGAAAACGAAACAAGCAACTAAGCAAAGATTCCAATTGTGTATAATTTGGCATCTGGCGATTGCGCTAGGTAGAGAGAAAAGCATCCTCCTTTATTGAAAAATAGATGTAAAAAATGTTTTTTATCTCTTGGACATATAGAGACTGAGAAAAACCTGGGTTTATTAAAACCGTTTATTATAAAGACGCTACTAGAAGAGCAAACGATACATTCTACAAAACGACATTCTTCATAAACGTATCCATATCATTTTGCGTTTACTGTTCAAGACAGAACTCCAAACAAAGCCATACACACAATACACAATGAAATATGTCAGTAATGAGCTTTCGTTGGAAGGCAAACAGAAAGTTACATGAGTGGAACAAAACATCAATTCTCATGTTGCGAATCCAGAACAGGACATTTTTTGTCTTATTTTTATGTCATATCCAATCCAATCAATGTACCTAACTTTTGAACTACGTAGTAGTGAATTGTCAATGTCTCAATTATCCTTTTTCTTTAGTATCTTCGATTCTGTGCAAAAAGAGAAAGAGAGGTAGCTTCTTTTTTTAGCATTCGTAGGTCTACATTGTCTGTCTTTAGTGTTTTTATTACTCGAGTAGTGTTTCTGAAATGCTGAGGCATATAATGACACGAGCAGAGAGTCAGTGGAAAACTTGTTTATGGTTTAGTGTAGCTTTTATAAGAGGATATTATCATTCTAGAAGTTTTCTCTTTCTACCGAAATTATATTTGCTTTCTTTTATCTTTCACACCATATCCTTTGTTAATTGCGAAGTGAGTGGACTCGTCGTAAATCTTTATGGACATATAGGCGGAGGAATCCATTCATTCCTATAGGAATGGTAGTACAGAAAAGTACGCTCTTATTGAGTTTTATTTGTAATCTTTATAAAAATTCCCCCAGCGTAATATATTAATGCATTATTGTACCATTTGTTGGAGTCTGAACTTTAAGGAAGTGAGAAAAATATTAGAAATATTCCGAGTATATGTTACAAAATGATTTTATAATGAACTTTTCGTAACGAGTTTAGAATATTTGACACAAAGGTACGACTAGACCCGCAAACCTAGAATAAAATTGTCCACAATATATTTTTCAATTTTAGCGTTTTACAATGCTACACCACGACAGACAAATACATATTAGAGTTACATTACAGCATGTGTTGATTTTTTGACAACTACATGTATATACTAACGCTCCTAAGAATTTACAGACCTGAGATCCAACTGTGAGTGTTCCCCGAAAATGAAACATGCAGTGCATAAAGAGGAAAATACTTTGTCAAGATCTTTTACTTTTGAACTGTTTTCATAACACCAATTCGTGACATTTACTTCTTGCTATGACGTATATGTGTTTGGTGGTAAAACAGTTACCAACCCGTTCTATTTTTTGTTTCAGCCCACCAACCGTCACCGTCACTTACAAGGTATGATCCCAAAGTGTTATTTGAGTTGAGGGTTCTCGTTAGTCAATTCTGACTAATTCGGACACGCTGATTCCAAATCTGAAATCCGTTTTTTGTAAGACTCAC